>JAJIRX010000275.1:0-10302 GCA_023853785.1 Psilocybe azurescens | reverse complement strand
TTGAACTACGTAGTGTGTGATTTGATATATAAATTGAAAACCAAAACACAAACCAGAGAGGAATGGTCTAGACTAGACAAGACAACTCTCTCCCTGTTGAGTTAAAGTGAGGGCTGGCTTGGCCACTAGGTTGTGAAGATATATGTGGTCTGAGGAGGGCAGGGACATATGAAGGAGGAGGAATTGATGAGGGAATATAAAATGCCCTTGAGTATTTACTGGGAGGAAGCAACCTGACTTGATTGGGGTAGAACAGTGTGAATGAGGTGTGATGACTGTGGAGGGGCCAAATGACTAGATAATTTGTAGGGATTGATACAGGGGCAGGAGTGAGAATGTAGTCTTGATCCTAGTGCGCTTCAATTGAGTCTGCAGTGTCTGCAAAGCCAGAAGTAAGGTCTGGTGATTGAATAATGACTTGAGCGGCCTGGAGTGATAAATGATGAAGGATTGTGCGATGTTTTTGATCCAAACCTCAAACAGAACAGTGAGGTGAATGAGGGATGACTAGGGCGATCGAAGGTGACAACCTAAGCGATATTCTTCAGCCACAAAAATCAAACAACGCAGGGAAGCGGATAAAGGGTGTCTGGAGCAATGGATGAAGATGACAACAAGACCAAAACTGCTGAATAAAATATTCTGGAGGAACAGAAGCGATGGGGAGTTGAAGATCTGGATGTAGAGGAAGAATAAAGGGTCTGGAGGATGATAGGATCGAAATGAACAGGATAAATTTCTCTGTGATGAGAGAACGTGGGTGGTTGGATAGGCTGGTCTAGCCACTGATGAACATCTTGAATAACTGGAGTGATTGTTGAATTTCGTGCTGAATACTGATAGAGATTGATTGAATGCGTGCTTGGAGTGCTGGACTGAGTACTTGATAACTTGAATTCTTTGCTGTGAAGAAAGTTGGGGCTTGTAACTTCCTTGCATTCCAAGCGATACTACTACATGGTTTATATACCAGAGAACATAGAAAATATTTAAGAGATCAAGCGTCCAAACTATACTAATCATTCTGTAGAACAACACCACACCCAGTAGTCTCATCTGTCAACTACATACAATAGATTGAAGGCTGACGGAGTTTAGGAGTGAAAAATAGAAGGATGAGTAAGTAAGTAACATAGGATGAGTAAGAAGTATAAGCAGGATCATGAAAAGCGAAGTGAGATGATTAAGAAAGAAGCGAAGCTGAGTAAGTACAATAAGCAAGAATGACAAGAGGAAGGAAGAATCAATCATATGAAAGTGTCAGACAATAGAAAAAGAACCAAAATAGCGAACAAGTACCATGCTAATGAATAGAACCAGTCTATTCATGGCACAGATCAGTCATCCATTACCAGGACTGCTGAGTGAGACAAAGATTTGCTGCATATGTGGAATCCAGTTAAGGACCAAATAGTTGTAGATGACCAAATGCTGATGATGATGGTGATATATGATGCTGTGCAGTGCTGTGCATACTAGGATGGGTAGAAATGATGTCCAGGAATAATCTGCGTATAGCCTTGAGATTCAAAATAGATAGATGATTGAATCAGTGATAGGGAATGTAGCTGATCAAATAGTTGAAGTGGAGATTGAAAGTTGTAATGGAGATTGAAGTGGACTGTGAATGGGCTTCAACATTGAATGTTGAGGGATGTGCTTCAGATAAAAATGTGAAATAATAACCCTGGCTTCTACATGCAATGGGAGTCAAGACAGATGCTCTAAGCTTATAGATAAATCTCATATCCAATCAAAATTGGTGTATGACAACGTGAGCAGTGCCCAGTGCCCATGCGTTTGAATGCCCGTGGCCTGCCGATTCACCAACAGCGCCCCAGTGCCCACGCTTTTGTGCTTCCATACCCTGCTGAGTTGAGCCAGCGCTGCCCATGAGCCCCTCTCCTCTTTACATGCAGCCTCCACTGACCCCCCCTTTCGCGAGTGCTGTCGTGCCGCCTTTCATGTGCAAATCCCATCTGCCCCCTGTCGCGAGCGCACTGTGCCCTGTTGGACAGCTGCCACCCCCGTTTGCATATGGCACCCGCCCCATCCCCCTTTGGGCTGTCGCCCTCTGTTTTGCATATGGCACCTGTCCCTTCCGACTTTGGATCATCATCCCCCCCCGTTTTGCATGTGACAGCGCACCGTGCCCTCTTGGATGGCCATCGCCCCCGCTTCACATGCAACACCATACCATGCCCTCTAGGATGGCTGTTGCCCTCCATTTTGTATATGGCACCGTCCCTTCCCCTTCGGATCGTCATCCCCCTCTGTTTCGCATGCAACAGCACACTGTGCCTCTCTCGCATGGCCGTTGCCTTCTGTTTCACATGTGACAGCACACTGTGCCCTCTCACACGGCTGTTGCCCTCTGTTTCACATGTGACAGCACACTGTGCCCTCTCGCATGGCCGTTGCCCTTCATTTTGCATGCAAACCCATCCCATCCCCCCTTTGGATCATCACCTGCCTCCGTTTTACATGCTGTTGCCTTCCGTTTTGCATACCACACCCACCCCATCCCCTTTTGTAGTGCTGTTGACCTCTGTTTCACACCCACTCTGTCCAATTTCATAGTGTAGTTACTTTCCTATAAATACATACATGTCGTAGTTAGCTTTGTTATATACTATTTTCAAGCTCTCGGAATGTCTGGGTTAGCATAAAACAGAAATTTCTGTCAGATTGGACTTAGAATATTTTTGAGAACACCAGTTTCCAGTGAGAAAGGGCTTATGTAATGTCTGCCCAACTTGACAAGTTGCATGATCTGTTATCTCTTCCTTCATCCACCACCATCTAAGCTCATCCTAGTGACCTAGCTTCCTTACTATGGCTCCCAAAGCTTCCAAGAACACTGCTACTGTCCCTAACTCCCTTCCCAAGACTCATAGGAGCACCAGAAAGCAGGCCATGGCTGTATCTGCTGTTGATGCCTCTGCTGCACCACCTACTAAAAAGGTTGCTGTTGGGGATGAAGAAGAGGAGACTGATGGTGAGATTGGTGAAGGTGAATCTGTTGGTATCAAGGGCAAGCCAGTCAAGCAAAACAAGTGAGAAAAATAAATTATTCCTGAATTTGCTGCTAAAATAAATTTGTTGACAGGAAACATGCAGCAAAAAGGGGGAATGTGTATGTATTTTTCAACTGGTAAATGCATGGATTATGATCTCATGTCTTGATGATGATGACTAGGCTAAATAAATGGCACATAAAGATATAACATGTATATGTAGACTATGGTAGATAGCAGTTGAAAACCTCTCTGAATATGGTAATTGGATTTCTTTAATAAAGTCTGCAATTAAACTAATAACAGTCCACTGGACAGAGCACTCTTGGATCTGGTCTAATTAAGTGCTGAGAGTCCAGTGGAAGTCCATTGGAAGTCCAATGGACTGGACAGTCCGGCCAGTCCACCTGTTTTCTGTCTTGAAGTGACTTGACTGGACTTTGACTGGAATTTGGCCGGACTCTGACTGGACTGGTAGCAGAATTTTTTCAAGTCCAACAGAATCCGTTGGATGTCCAATGGACTGTCCAGCTAGGTTCATTGGAATTGGCTGGGTCCAGTGAAAGTCCGTTGGAGTCCAATGGAATATGGGGGCACTGTAAAGTACACAACACAGGTGCCCTTATTTTTGCGATTGTTATCTGTAATAAGCTAGTATATTATACTACTGAAGGGTAGGAGATACGCCAGATTATTAGGCTTTGAGGCTTCACTTCCTAGTGGGCCAAGAAGCGTAGTAAACCTTACAAACTAACTAAAGGGTAGTGTGGCCTATTAATCAGTGCTACAAATCAAAGACTACCTTTAGTTTTCTATACAGCTATCAAAGCAACCCTAACCAAGTGCCTGAGGTGATCACCTGTCCCATTGATCATGTTATTAGTCCCATGCAAGGAAGAACTCCTAAGAAGTGACCTTGGCTCTAACAAGGGGTAACACCCATCAGTCTCTTACCAAGTGATTGCCAAGTGATGGAAATCTTATTAATTAGCAAAAGCAATCACTGGGTCCAGGCCTCACAAAGGCTGTTCACTAAATTAGGCGATCAACCACTCAGGGATCAGACATCACTGTGCCACACAGGGGATCGCCCCATGGACTGAATGTATTGGCAATGGAAATCTTGTGTACAACTCAGCATATGGTGGTCTACTAGATCCAACTATAAAAACTTGTAATTTGCAATGCAGCCAACGTGAATGAGGGATCACCCAGTCAGTGATTGCCACACAATACTATAGATAACTTGCCTCATGATAATGGCATCTGCTGTTCCAGGAGGTCCTAAACCAATAGCAACTGTGCTTGGGAAACTTGGGGTTTCCTAGGAAATATACATCTAAGCAATCTAGTCCTAACATGCCTTAGCTGCAAGCCATCTGATAAAATAAGTTGGGTGATCGCTACCCAAGGAAGCACTGCCACATGAACAACAATGTTATCTTCAAATAAGCCCCATAGCCCAGGTAAACTAGTACTTTCCACTATTATAATTGGTGTAGCAAAGGCTAGGCAGCACACAGCCTATTTCCTTCCTTTTCTCTTAGTCTCTTTCAATTATCACAAGCCAAAGTATCTACATATTTAGTCTATAAAAACAGCCCTGTATCTTAGAATAGGAACCAAGTAATCTCCACCACAGATTTGATATCAGAATTTACTCTGAATAAGAATTCCAGTGTTAATACTTTGTGGACTAGTGATTTGTGTGATAAGAGATTGAACACTACAGTTCACCTTAAGCAATTAGGCCCTACCTGGTTTCATGAGTGATCGCCATTTTTATATTCAACGTCTGGTCTATTAGACTTGATAAGCAGGCTTATATAAGTCATCCATGGACTGCCCTGGGGATTGTTAAGTATGGGTTGGAACTCTATACAGCTAGTGATTGCTTATAGTAACTAGGGACAACTGTCAGAGAACTCTGACTGTTCAGGATGTTGCCTATAGTAAGACTGCCCTGGGGATTTTTAAGTACAGGTTGGAACCCTATAAAGGCTGGTGATCGCTCATAGTAACTAGGGACAACTGTCAGAGAAATCTGACTGTTCAGGATGTTGCCTATAGTAAACTAAGGACTGTGGACTAGTGTGCCGGTTGCTTATAGGAGCTAAGGATCTACTACGTGTTAATATGGGTGATCACTTATAGTGTTTGATAGTTTGAGTGTGGATCCTATAAAGAAGATCTGTTAAGTGTCCTGTGTACACTCGCCTCCAAAAGTGATCCCCTTGATATTGGTGATCACCCTCACTTTGAGTGATTGCCCTTGATATTTCAGTGCCTTGTGTGTACTTGCCTGTCTAAAAAGATTCTCTAGCTATTAGTGGCCACTCTTGAGCAATCATCTCAGTCTGTACTCTGCCCAACTAGTTATTGTAATAAGCCTTAAAAGCTTACCCTCCCAGATCAAACTGATCAATATAAATATTTGATTGGGTGTTGTGTATTGGGCAATTGCAAAGACACCCCACACTAAACATCTCAATGTCACAAGCTGTAAAAAGACCATCATCTTCACTCATTTGATAATCAATCAACATGCTCTCCTTTTTCTCAATCAAGCACCTCAAATCCACTCTCTTTCCCCAACACACCCATAAAATTATTTTCCTCACAACCAAAATACCAAAACCCAAGAAGATCAGCAATGAATGCTCAAGATCTCAAAATAGCCTTCATACTCTCTTTAGAAGCAGAGAAACAAGCACCCGATGAACTCAAGGCAAGATGCACAGCAATGGCGCATGACCAGAACCAAGAATATCAGCTATGGATTTCCTAGCTCAAGGAGAAACTCAAACCTGGACTGGCAACAAAGGCTATAAGAAAGGTCAAATTGCTACACTTCTAGGCAACAAACATCAATATTCAACAAAAATGTCTCATTCTACTGCTTGTGCCTCCTCTGTTCCCCAATCTACTACTACATTTCTCGTCTTTTTAATACTCTTTCTGTCTACAAACTTCTCAAAATCCTGAAAAATCTGAAAACCAATATGACATCGAAGCCCTTTGCCCCCTTTGATTGAACAAGAACTCACATTCTTCAATTATCTAGCCAGCAAAATAAAAATAATCAAAGCAGACATTGCAGTCCAACGTGCAAGAGTCTGTGTTCATCATAAGGTTCTGCAACACCCTCGAGCATCTTCAACAGAAAGGATTTGAACAAGCAATTGAACATGTATTCATCAAACATCATATGGTAAAGAAACCCTGATTTGTCCCTCCCTCCTCGTCATTCCAGATATAACCAACATCAAAATTGCAGATGTCCCCACAGAACAACTTGTCAATGTCAATCCACCCCAACCATTTAATATCAACAAACAGATTGGTATGCCTACTCATCACCCAACTCACTCCAGACAGTTGAGAGTGTTGGGACTCACTGACAACGGACACTACATGCTACGCATGTAGAAAGCTGGGACATATGCAACAACAGTGCCCCAAATTCACTTGCTACTACTGCCACCACTAAGCACCAGGACATACTGCAAGATACTGTTCTATCAAGTGTAACAACATTGCTATAGAAGCAATTGGTTTGATTATGACAACCCCACAGATGATGCTGGCATCGCCGAAAAACACAGGAGAACCCTACAGATATTAAAGACAATTTGACTGGGACAGTCAAAATGTAGAAGGGGGTAATGTTATGGACATCTTATTTTTCTTTGCCCTTCTCTTTTTCTTTTCATTTTCTTTGTTTTCATTACATAAAACATCCTTATCACATACACATCATGTGATCATACATACAACTCATTCTTTCCTTGACTCATGTTCTTCAGACTCACATCATTGGTACCATTATGACTCATTCTCTATTCTGACTCATATCACAACTCATATTGTACTATAATTGTAGATACTCAAAACACTTAAATAGCCAGTAGATACTGCTATTATTCCTTAGCTAGTTCTTGAGAATCTAATCTCCTCTTATTTGATACTGCTTGGAACTCACTGTTCTTGACTACTTGACTGTCAGCTTTATCCACGCACATGAATATAAGCTTGAAGTCATAACATAAAGACCTTCTTGGCCTTGGAAATACAAAATAAGAGGGAGCTAGGTTGTGAAGCTAGCTTGCATGCCCTATATCTGGTTGGCCTCTTTTTGGGTATAAAGTCAATGTTTTAGACTTGGTTGTGTGACAGTACTGTCCCCCATTGATTCAGGTGGAATCCATCTTCGCCCAGAATGTAGATGGATTCCAATGGATTCCAAATGGAATCAACCGGTCCTGTTCAAGTCCAGCCAACATACATGGATTCCAGCTAGATTCCAGTTCAGTTATATATTGATTCCAGGTTGATTCCAATTAGTTAACTTCAACTGGAATGGATTAAAGTAACAAGAAAATGGAATCCAATTGGATTCTAGTTGGATTCCAGATAGAGTAGAACTTTATTAAAATTGACACTAGTCCTTGGATACAGATTCCACTTGGATTCCAACTATTCAACCCTATTCCACATAAGTTGAACTTGATAAAATTAAATATAAAAGAACTGTTGGAATGGATTCCAACTATATTCAGTCATTCCATGTACATTCCATGAAAGTTGGACTTGATAAAATTATATGTAAATGAGTGTTGGAATGGAATCAACTATATTCCAGCTATTCCACCTTCATTCCAAAGGTTGAACTTGTTAAAATTAAATTAAACTACTATTTATAGGTTCCACCTTATTCCAGCCATTCAATGAAACTCTATAGCTGATTATGCTTAATGCAAAAATATAAATTAGACTTACCTAATAAAGGTTAGTATAAATCAATGCAAATAATATATAATATTTTATTTGTACACTAATATACACTTCTGTATATTTTCACTTATCAATCATCATTTCCATCCATTCCAGTGCCTAATGGGTTCTTCTTGTTCATCATCATCATCATTTTTCTTCTTCTTCTTTCTCTCTTTTTTTGTCAAGTTTTTCTTGTTGTTTTTTTGCTTTTTCTTTTGTCTTTTGTATAATATGTTGGGTATGATAAAACAACATTGAATGCAAAAACCAGTTAAAGTTTCCAGATTTCATACGTTTAAGAATTGATTCAAAGCCACCAAGCCAAGAGTTTAATTGTTCATGCATGCTTGTGTATTATAAGCGAAACTTATAATATATTGCGTTATCAATGTCTACTATGACGTGAGATTTGGGGCTGAACCATTCAAGGGAGCAGGATTACAATATTTGCGACACAAATAATCAGTTGTTCGATGGTTGATATAATGATAGAATCCACAATAAATTGACTGGTTTTTTTCCATATTGCTTGACTTCCGTTGCTAATACAAGTTGAAGAACTTTGCAAGCTTTATCAATGCAAATATAAGCTGGTTGAGATGCTTCAGTTGGATACACTTTGATAACCACTTTAAGATTTTGTTGGAGATTCAGATTTGTCAAACTTTGTCCATACAATTACAACACCACATGGTGCGCACATTGTTTCTACACAATAAAATCAAACCGGGACTAAAATAATGCAATCGTGGAACCTCAACATCATCATCATCATATCATCATCATGTGCGTGAAGCTGAATCTGAGGCGGTTGCCAAGGTTCATTTTCATTTGGTCTTTGTAGAGCATTCTGAACACCGCAAAACCTCTTGCTATGGTTTAACTTGTATTTTTCCATTCACGTTTGATGAGTGGGTACAAGCTTCTTATCTCTTACTTTTTCATTCTGGCAGCCATATAACGGCAGCGAGCATAAGCATGTTGGTGGATTGCACAAATACTCCCTCTTTGATGAAAATCAGCAATACAGTTTTCATAAGCACAATGCTAAGCAAAAATTAATGTTATTCAACTTATTAGAGCACTATAAAGTTCTTACAGTAGGTCCCATAACAATACCATCTAAAACAACCATTTTAATTGGTGGTGTATAATTTGAAGTATATCATTTGAATTAGCCATCATTTTCCTATTTGCTTATTAGCTTCAGAGCTTGTATCATTCATTTATTGTATAGCATTTTCACCTGTTAAAACAGGAACCTGTTCATGTTCATCCATACCAACAACAGCTGCTGGATCCTCATTTGCAAGAGGAACAGTATCAGCTATGTTTGTACTTTTGGGTGCATTCTGAACATGAGTGTTGCATACCTGCGTTGGTATTCCTTCATTTAAACAGCTTTAAAGGCTGCAGTTGTAACATCTTCAATATCAGGCCATCAGACAATTCTAGGTTTATATTTGATCCACTTTGCAACTGTTTGATTGATTCCTGAATAAATGCATGCCATACCAATCGCCTTGTCATTGATATATTGGAATTAGGGTCAGAAATACAATCATTATAAAACTGTGTATAAGCTGCAGAAGCATGAAAATTGTACATTCCATTTAATACAGCCTTAGAAAAGCTGCGGTCCACCCATATTGATTGGCCAATTTTAAGAAAATGTGCTGAATTTAAATAGCATCGTTTTCCACTCTTGATCATCTTTAAAGTGTTCATGGTCTGCGTAGTAACTTGTTTCACATTTTGGACACTTTCCAGCAAGTACAGGAGTCTCTTCATAGATTGCTTGTCTTTTATCAATGTGACTAGAGGAACATCCGTGGTTTACTTGTTTAAGTAAAGCTTGCTTTTGACAATTGACATCCATACATACAGCAGTAATTGGGCAAATTACATGGATAGCTTGGATAGACTCATAAGAAATAGGCAATAGCTTTTGTTTAGACTTTCTTGTCTTTGAATATGGAGTAAACCCCAATAGCTTTGCAAACTCATCAAGCTTGTTGGATATTTCAAGTACTTGCTGATTTTGTTGAGATGGAAAATCTCTTTCCTTGAACAAAGTTTTGGTACTATCTTTGAATCTTTGTAGCACTGCTCTAGATAAAGATTCCATCCATCCAGTTGCTATAACTCTTCTTTCATCTGAAAAACAGGATTTTGCTGCTGAGCATGAAGAGTAGTAATTCTGGATTTTCAGTCAATGTAAACAGTAGAGTAGTACTAGCAAGTGATATATTTGGACCAAATGTTTGGCCAATAAATTCTGAAAATATTGAAATTTATATCTGGAAATTGTGCAGATTGTGGAATAGCAACTGCACCAGGGATAAAAGTGCTCCACATTAAAATCCAGAAAATAAAGTGAAATTGGCCAAAACAATAAAAGTGGCAAAAATAAACAACCAGATCAACAATGAGGCACAGAATAGTCCAAGTTTATAAGTTTCATATACAAGATTCATAGGTAAGAAGATTGAGTCATAACTAAAAAGTA
>JAJIRX010000274.1:0-28841 GCA_023853785.1 Psilocybe azurescens | reverse complement strand
TTGTCGCTGTCGTCCCGTTGGTGTGGCCATTGCAGTTGTTCTCGTCCTCTGTTGCGTTTGGTTGGCTCTTGCCTGGCTCCTGACCAATGAGGCAGTGGTGGTGGTGGAAGGAAAAAGGGTGGGGTCGGAATCAACAATGGACTGACGTGGCATCAACATGTCACACGCATGTTGTTGTTTGGCCCATGCCGAGCAGTGCCAAAATTTAGGCTGCATCAGTATCTATTTAACTAATTTTTTATTTTCCATAAGCATTTGTGGCTGAGTTGGTTTATTCTGCTTGTGTTCAGTGTTCTCTGATGCCCGAGTTCAATTTTGTTTCTGTCTTTTTTTCTATACTAGTATAAATTATAATAAAAGGACATTAAAGACCTCAAATAACCCTCTGCTTGCTGTCTGTTGGACTTCCATTGGAATTCCGTTGGACTTGTCCACTGGAATTCCAATAGTCATGTCCAGTGTGATTCCGATAGACTTCCATTGGACTTCTGTTGGTCCTGTCTGGTCATTTCCAGTGGACTTTGACTGCTGGTTTGGCATTATTCCAGTGGACAGTCCACCCAGTGAAAGGGTGTAAACCATTCTGAGCTTACAATTCATAGTGAGATACAGTGGCCCTTATTTTTGCGACGGTTATCTGTAATAAACTAGTACATTATACTAGTGAAGGGTAGGAGATACGCCAGATTATTAGGCTTTGAGGCTTTACTTCCTAGTGGTCCAACAAGAGTAATAGACTTTACAAACTAACTAAATTGTAGTGTGGCCTATTAATCAGTGCTACAAATCAAAGACTACCTTTAGTTTTCTACACAGCTATCAAAGCAGCCCTAACCCAGTGCCTGAGTGATCGCCGCACCATTGATCATGCTATTAGTCCCATGCAAGGAAGAAACTCCCAAGAGGTAACCTTGGCTCTTACAAGGGGTAAAACCCATCAGTCCCTTACCAAGTGATTGCCAAGTAACAGAAACCTTATTAATTAGCAAAAGTGATCACTGTGTCCAGGCCTCACAAAGGCTGTTCACTAAATTAGGCAATCAACTGCTCAGGGATCAGACATCACTGCACCACACAAGGGATCACCCCATGGACCGAATGTATTGGCAATTGAAATCTTGTGTACAACTCAGCATATGGCAGTCTACTAGATCCAACTATAAAAACTTGTAATTTGCAATGCAGCCAACGTGAGTGAGGGATCGCCCAGCCAGCGATCACCACACAATACTAGAAGTAACTTGCCTCATGATAAGGGCACCTGCTGTTCCAGGAGGTCCTAAACCAATAGCAACTGTGCTTGGGAACCTTGGTAGGGTTTCCTAGGAAATATACCCTAAGCAATCTAGTCCTGACATGCCTTAACCACAAGCCATCTGCTAAAATAAGTAGGGTGATTGCTACTCAAGGAGGCACTGCCACATGGACAACCATGTTATCTTCAAATAAGTGCTGTAGCCCAGGCAAACTAGTACTTTCCACTATTATAATTGATGCAGCAAAGGCTAGGCAGCATGCAGTCCATTTCCTTCCTTTTCTCTTAGCCTCTTTCAATTATCACAAGCTAAAGTATCTATTTAGTCTATAAAAGCAGCCCTGTATCTTAGAATAGGAACCAAGTAATCTACACCCCAGATTTGATATCAGAATTTACTCCAAATAAGAATTCTAGTGTTAACACTTTGAGGACTAGTGATTTGTGTGATAAGAGATCGAACACTGCAGTTCACCTTAAGCAATTAGGTGCTACCTGGTTTCGTGAGCGATCACCATTGTTATATTCAATGTCAGGTCTATTAGACTTGATAAGCAGGCTTTTATAAGTCATCTGTGGACTGCCCTGGGGATTGTTAAGTATGGGTTGGAACCCTATACGGCTAGCAATTGCTCATAGTAACTAGGGATGACTGTCAGAGAACTCCGACTGTTCAGAACATTGCCTATAGTAAGACTGCCCTGGGGATTATTAAGTACAGGTGGGAACCCTATAAAGACTAGTGATTGCTCATAGTAACTAGGGACAACTGTCAGAGAAATCCGACTGTTTTCAGGATGTTGCCTATAGTAAACTAAGGACTGTGGACTAGTGTGCCCAGTTGCTTATAGGAACCAAGGATCTACTACATGTTAATATGGGTGATTGCTTATAGTGTTTGATAGTTGGAGTTTGGGTTTTATAAAGAGAACTGTTAAGTGTCCCATGTACACTCGCCCAAAAGCGATCCCCTTGATATTGGTGATCACCCTCATATAGAGAGATTGCCCTTACTATTCAAGTGCCTTGTGTGTACTTGCCTGTAAAAGAGTTCTCTAGCTACTAGTGATCACCCCAGAGTGATTGTCTAAGTCTGCACTCTGCTAAAACTAGTTATTGTAATAAGCCTTACGAGCTTACCCTCCCAGATCAAACTGATCAATATAAATATTTGATTGGGTGTTGTGTATTGGGCAATTACAAAGTCACCCCGCGCTAAACATCTCACCGGGGACCTTCCAGGTGTTGCAGGTGTTCCAATTTTGGCTTCCGTAACACGCAGGTGCTTGGGTGATGAGGGTTTCTGGTGTGGTAACGGTGGGTTTGGGGATTACTGTATCAATATATTTAAGCAAGCCTCAAGCGCTAAGCGCCCACCAGAGTCTATCCCGGTAAGTCACCCAGTTGCTTCCGTTGGCGAGCTTGGGTACTTTGAAGAATTCCTCTTTGACAGGAGTTGACATCGTGGAGGATAAAGGTTTAGATAGATAAAGTTATTCGTAGGTTTATAGTGCAAGAGCGAGGCCCATAACCTAGTGGAAATGTGATGTGATGCAAAGGTGGGTAATATTAGACTGTGGTATGTACAATGATATCGAGGGTATTTATACTAATAAGACCTATTGTAATACTAAAAGATAATAAGGAGAATAAGAGCTACAGTAAAGACCATCCTTGGTAGGATACTAAGGGTCGTAGCAAAGTCATGGTAAACATAAGATAATACATACAAAAATAACTGATGTGGTCCTGCCACCATTATAATGACAAGGTGTGTAAATCAATAAATGTGCTGTACTTTTGCCAATTTAGGCAATAACAAGTATATGAATACAATGTAATAATTTTCTATTAGCTCTGATCTACACATTACAAAAATGTTCAGAAATATGCTGCCACAGGTTGTATGGTCTCAGGATAATTCTAATTTCAGAAGACTTGAAGAGAAAAGCAAGATATGTTTCTACCCCTGTAGTCTTTGATTTAACCCCCATTTTAATAACTACTGATTTAACCTGAATATAAAGTACTGAATTAACCCTGGTTTTATTGTACTGAATTAACCCTGGTATATAAAGTCCTGAAGTAACCCTGGTTTTGAACTACTGATCTAACTGGGATGTATCTACTGATTTAACCCTGGTTTTGTTGTACTGATCTAACCCCATTATGTTATAAACAAAGTACTGATCTAACCCCATTATGCCTTACCAAAGTACTGATTTAACCCCATTATACCTTACCAAAGTACTGATTTAACCCCATTATGTCTTACCAAAGTACTGATTTAACCCCATTATGCCTGGCCAAAGTACTGATCAAACCCTGCTTTTGCGGTTTCCCAATTAGGAAATTCCTAATTTGGATACTTCTGATCAGCTACATCCGCTGCTTATTGATCTTTGTGATCTTGACTCTCTACCACTATCTCTCATCCTTACTATGGGCAAAGACAAAAGAAACTCAAAAAGTGTCAGGTAAATGAGCTAGATATATGCATTTCTTATCTGATCATAACTGATAAATGATTCATAGCTCTCAACATCAGCCTCTGAAGGTGCAAGTCCTTTCAAGATCAGAGATAGTGTTAAGAGCTCTAAGAAGGTCAGATGTATATGCTAATTTTAATGTGTAATCTATCTAACACATGTGTCTCAGCAAAATCAAATGCAGATCTCTGATCCAGGTGACTACATGGAAGTTGATGATGAAGACAGTAATTCTGGCTTACAGTCAAATATCAGAAAACCTAATCCACCTGTTAAGGTGCAGTATTCAAATTCCCTTAACACTACATTTTGTTCTGATATCTATATGTAGCCCACTTATAAGCAATCTGGTTGTCCATCAAAAGGGATCAGAAATATAGAACTGATCCTATTCCTGATGACCAGAACATGACAGCTTCTCAGTTCCTTCAGCCTGTTACACCTCCTCAAAGGTTGACAAAAGGATACCAGCATGAATCAGTACACTCCACAGACTGCTCAGGCAGTCCAGTTTAGTATGCAAACATTCATATGGCAGATCAAAGTTGATGAAGAACCACCTTGTCACTGGCCATGTCATGGAGCTACAAATTCTTCAGAGATGAGACCTCTCAATGCTGTTATCTGAAGGAAGAAAAATGGATGGAAATGTCTTGGGAAAACTGAAACAGTTCAAATATACAGGCCATTCCAAGATTGGGTAATGTATTCAGTTCTAAATTTTGAAATTGCTTATACTAATTGCTTGTCTGATTTTAATAGGAGAACAATTACTCATCTCAAGAGTATAAGATCTCCAGTGGTCTTGTTTCAATGCAATTCTTTCATCATCCTTGTGATCGACCCAAAGACATATGTGCCTGTTCATTTATTCTTAATTGGGCAACTGAAAATGATTGTAAGGTACCTTCAAAGTATAAAGAAGTGTCCTGGCCTATCTTTTGTGTTGAGTATCAATGTCTTGGTGCATGCAATGCGGAAGCTCCAGAGTCAGAAGAAAACACAAGTGATTCAGAAGAAGATAACAGTAAAGATATTGAAAAGGATAAGGATGATGAGGAAAGTAGAGATGAAACTAGAGGAGTGGATCAGCTGATAAAGCAAAAGGGAATTATAAAGAAAGGTGGTCAAAAAGTGGTCACTGTTCTCACAGAGTTAAAATTCATGTCAAAAGCAGGGTTAACTCAGTACTTGGAAAGGGGTTAAATCAGAGTTACTGAATCAGGGTTAACTCAGTAGTTGCAAAAAGTTAGATCAGTACTTGAGATGCTCAGAAAGGGGGTTAACTCAGTACATTCTGGGCTGGAGGATCAGTACTTTACAAAACCAGGGTTAAATCAAAGACTACTGGGGGTGAAAACATATTTTGGAAGAGAAAATGAAGTGCAATCAAAGGTTTGACCATGTATTTGGTATTGTACAGTATTAATTAAAATATATAAGCCCATGCATGTGTTTCTCCAAGTGGGGGGGAATGGCAGCCAAGATATGATACTGTATGTGGCTCTCCTCAGTCTACATCTCAAATCTTCTGTCCATGGAAAGGTTGCATAGATTTTTTGAATCAATGGTAATTGAAAATTATGCAAGAGCAGAGGCCATTCTGTGCTTGAATGAATAATGGCAGATGCTGTACAGATAGCAAATCAGATAGATTCTATACCTATTTTAATACCTATCTGCCACATTGTTACATGAACATTTATTCTAGAGAGATTGGATCTGCATACAAAATATGTATTGATTGTATTTAAAAATTCTGCAGAAGCAGAGGCCATATAGCTTGGAAACCACATAAATTTCTTAACTATTTACCACATTTTTGAATGAACATTTATTCTTGAAAGAACTGAGCTGCATA
Organism: Psilocybe azurescens; assembly: GCA_023853785.1. Taxonomy (NCBI): domain Eukaryota; kingdom Fungi; phylum Basidiomycota; class Agaricomycetes; order Agaricales; family Agrocybaceae; genus Psilocybe; species Psilocybe azurescens. The sequence goes on along the minus strand of JAJIRX010000274.1, from coordinate 23,236 downwards.
TAAAATATGTATTGAATGTAATTTAAAATTCTGCAAAAGTGGAGGCCATTCTGTACTTCAATGCTTAATTGCAGAGTCCATGAAGCCAGGAAACTGGATAAATTGGAGTGGACCTCTGGTTCTATTTCTTCCCAATTTTCCCTACAATTGAATCTAGATTAGTAAACCAACCATGGTAAAAGTATCAAAATAGGGATGAAAATATCCCATGGAATGGTCATTAGAATGGTGGTAGCCAGTGCCAAATTTGCTGCAAACCAGCTGCCGAAATCAAAAATTTCCCACAGGGCCAGTGTTTGGTGTATCAGGGATGGTCCCACTTGACACTGTACCTCACATGAGAATTTTAGGCCCTCACTTGACACTGTCACAAGCACAAGATAATTGGCTTTTCAGTGAGCCTCTTTCAGGCCATGTGACACATTAGATCATAAATAATTCAAATTCCATATGGTACATCATTTGATCACCATCCCATGTTGGCACCTGCTGTTCCAGGAGGCCCTAAACCAATAGCAACTGTGCTTGGGAACCTTGGTAGGGTTTTCTAGGAAATATACCCTAAGCAATCTAGTCCTGACATGCCTTAGCTGCAAGTCATCTGATAAAATAAGTTGGGTGATTGCTATCCAAGGAGGCACTGCCGCATGGAAAACCATGTTATCTTCAAATAAGTGCTGTAGCCCAGGCAAACTAGTACTTTCCACTATTATAATTGGTGCAGCAAAGGCTAGGCAGCACACAGTCCATTTCCTTCCTTTTCTTTAGTCGCTTTCAATTATCACAAACTAAAGTATCTATTGAATAGGAACCAAGTAATCTACACCCCAGATTTGATATCAGAATTTACTCTGAATAAGAATTCCAGTGTTAATACTTCGCAGACTAGTGATTTGTGTGATAAGAGATCAAACACTGCAGTTCACCTTAAGCAATTAGGTGCTACCTGGTTCCGTGAGCAATCAACATTGTTATATTCAATGTCAGATCTATGAGGCTTGATAAGCAGGCTTTTATAAGTCATCCATAGACTGCCCTGAGCATTTTTGGCACGGGTTGGAACCCTATAAGGCTAGCAATTGCTCATAGCAACGAGGTCTTTACACGGCCCCCATTTTTTGGTCGGACTCCGGTCGGACTCCATTGGACTTTCTATATTCAGAATGAGGATTTTTCTGGTCTAGGACTGCTGAAAATTTCCGGTGAGATTCCAGTGAGATTCCAGTGAATGTCCGACCAGACTACAAGTCCAATGGACTGTCCAGTGAGATGTTTAGTGCGGGGTGTCCTTGTAATTGCCCAATACACAACACCCAATCAAATATTTATAATAGTCAGTTCAATCTGGGAGGATAAGTTTGTAAGGCTTATTACAATAACTAGTTTAGCAGAGTACAGACTTAGATGATCGCTCAAGGGTGATCACTAGTAGCTAGAGAACTCTTTACAGGCAAGTACACACAAGGCACTTGAATAGTAAGGGCAATCTCTCTATATGAGGGTGATCACCAATATCAAGGGGATCGCTTTTGGGGGGCGAAAGTGTACATGGGACACTTAACAGTTCTCTTTATAAAACCCAAACTCCAACTATCAAACACTATAAGCAATCACCCATATTAACATGTAGTAGATCCTTGGTTCCTATAAGCAACTGGGCACACTAGTCCACAGTCCTTAGTTTACTATAGGCAACATCCTGAAAACAGTCGGATTTCTCTGACAGTTGTCCCTAGTTACTATGAGCAATCACTAGTCTTTATAGGGTTCCCACCTGTACTTAATAATCCCCAGGGCAGTCTTACTATAGGCAATGTTCTGAACAGTCGGAGTTCTCTGACAGTCATCCCTAGTTACTATGAGCAATTGCTAGCCGTATAGGGTTCCAACCCATACTTAACAATCCCCAGGGCAGTCCACAGATGACTTATAAAAGCCTGCTTATCAAGTCTAATAGACCTGACATTGAATATAACAATGGTGATCGCCTCACGAAACCAGGTAGCACCTAATTGCTTAAGGTGAACTGCAGTGTTCGATCTCTTATCACACAAATCACTAGTCCTCAAAGTGTTAACACTAGAATTCTTATTTGGAGTAAATTCTGATATCAAATCTGGGGTGTAGATTACTTGGTTCCTATTCTAAGATACAGGGCTGCTTTTATAGACTAAATAGATACTTTAGCTTGTGATAATTGAAAGAGGCTAAGAGAAAAGGAAGGAAATGGACTGCATGCTGCCTAGCCTTTGCTGCATCAATTATAATAGTGGAAAGTACTAGTTTGCCTGGGCTACAGCACTTATTTGAAGATAACATGGTTGTCCATGTGGCAGTGCCTCCTTGAGTAGCAATCACCCTACTTATTTTAGCAGATGGCTTGTGGTTAAGGCATGTCAGGACTAGATTGCTTAGGGGTATATTTCCTAGGAAACCCTACCAAGGTTCCCAAGCACAGTTGCTATTGGTTTAGGACCTCCTGGAACAGCAGGTGCCCTTATCATGAGGCAAGTTACTTCTAGTATTGTGTGGTGATCGCTGGCTGGGCGATCCCTCACTCCACGTTGGCTGCATTGCAAATTACAAGTTTTTATAGTTGGATCTAGTAGACTGCCATATGCTGAGTTGTACACAAGATTTCAATTGCCAATACATTCGGTCCGTGGGGAGATCACCCGTGTGGCGCAGTGATGTCTGATCCCTGAGCAGTTGATTGCCTAATTTAGTGAACAGCCTTTGTGAGGCCTGGACACGGTGATCACTTTTGCTAATTAATAAGGTTTTCATCACTTGGCGATCGCTTGGTAAGGCACTGGTGGGTGTTACCCCTTGTAAGAGCCAAGGTCATTTCTTAAGAGTTTCTTCTTTGCATGGGACTAATAGCATGATCAATGGAGCGGGCAATCACTTCGGACGCTCGGTTAGGGTTGCTTTGATAGCTGTGTAGGAAAATAAAGGTAGTCTTTGATTTGTAGCACTGACTAATAGGCCACACTACACCTTAGTTAGTTTGTAAGGTCTATTACTCTTGTTGGCCCACTAGGAGGTAAAGCCTCAAAGCCTAATAGTCTGGCTGTATCTCCTACCCTTCACTAGTATAATGTACTAGTTTATTACAGATAACCGTCGCAAAAATAAGGGCCACTGTATCTCACTATGAATTGTAAGCTCAGAATGGTTTACACCCTTTCACCAGCCCCCGCACACTGGATTACCGACAACTGCTCAAATCACTCGCAGTTATGAAATTTGCTTGGAGAAGTGGCAAATCGCTGAAGCCACCGTCAAGCAGTGCATTGCTAGCACTGTCCCTGATTCTATTTTCAACCGAATCAAATCTAAGAAGACAGCAAAAGACGTCTGGGACACTATTGCCGATATCTTTGAAACCTGCTCAACCATGGTCGCGAATTGACTTGAGGCTAAAGCTTCAGAATGTCAAGTGCGGTGACGCCGAGGATGTACATACCCACTTTGACAAGCTTGCCGATATGAAGGAATGCCTTGCATCTTTAGCGGAGTCGACCTTGAGGATCACGAATATGCTTCTATTCTCATTGGTTCACTCCCTTCTATCTACGACTCTACACTCTCATCCATCCTTGCATCTGCTAAACTTAGAAAACCACACTCGACCCAGATACCGTGACCAGTTTGATCATTGACAACTTTGATAGACGCAAACTGACAAAGAAGAAAGGGAAGGGGCATGGGGATGGGGATGCTGCATACTATGCTGGAGGTGTGAAAGGAGGAAGTCAAAAGGGGGTGGAAGGGGAAGATAAAGTTTGCCACAACTGCTTGAAGAAAGGTCACTTCAAGGCAGATTGTTGGGCAAAGGTGGAGGAAAGGAGGGTCAAGGACCCAAAGGAAGGAAGGGTGGAGGGAGCGACCAGAAGGCTGAGGCAAAAGTGGCAGATACCAAGGAGGAGGATGGCATATGGGCTGTGCAGGATGACGAGATGGAGATGACTGACTGGGAGGATGACAGCAGTGAGAGCACTGACTGGTCATTATTGAGCAACAATTCCGAAGTGGAATTCGAGCACTTACCAGAATCATTCCACATTCCTGATACCGATCCACTGAATGCCGACCGTCTTCGCCTCCATCATGCTCACACGAAATGTCGACCACACACATCGCTATCTATGAAGATTCCATGCCTGAACTCCAATCAGTAACAGCCACCTCAATCTCATCAGATGAAAGCTATCTTACCTCATATAACAATGTAGACTCTATGCCTGACCTCGAATCCATTGCAAGAAATTCTGATGATGGAGAGAGCAGCTGTGAGGATGACTCTGACTTAGAGGAAGCAGAGAAGACGATGTTTGCCAGTGTGGCCTTGATAGAACATTGGAAACTCGTAAAGCTGAAAGTGACTTGTATGACTCAGGAGCGTCATGTCACATGACACCGTTCAAGAACCGCTTACTCAACTTTACCAACATTGCCTCTCAACCTATCACTGCCGACAAACGAAGTTTTCCATGCCACTGGGAAAGGCGATCTGTGCATCAAGATCCCTAATGGCACCACCACCACCACCATACTCCTGAGGGATGTCCTCTATGCACCCAATATGGGAGTCACCATTGTCTCAATCAGCCACATTGCCACAGCTGGTTACTCCACACTATTCTGTTCCAACTTTGCCGCATTTTCGACAACAAGCAAACTCGGATCGGACACATACATGTCACTTTGAATGGCCTCTATTGCGTGGATCACAAAGAGTCCGTTTCCAGTGCAGCTACGCCAACCACACAAGTCACCTTGTTGGAGATGCACCAAAGGATGGGTCACATCTCGCAGGATGCTGTGAAAAAGTTGGTGAAGGAGAAGAGAATTGTGGGGTAGAGCTGGTGGATGAGGGAAATATAGGGACATGTGATTCATGCAAGTACGCAAAGATGACACAGAAGGCAATTAAGAAGGAGAGGGAAGAGAAGCAGGCAGAGAATTTTGGGGATGAGATACATTCGGATGTGTGGGGACCAGCTCAAACACAGACCATCGGACACAAGAAGTACTATGCATCATTCACCGACGACAGCACCTGTTACACCCAACTTGTGCTACTTGCTGGAAAGGACAACACTTTTCAAGCATACAAGGACTTTGAGGCCTGGGCGGAGACTCAACATGGCGCCAAAATCAAATGTTTATGCAGTGATTGTGGGGAGAATATCTCAGCAACGAATTTTGCGACCACCTCAAGTCAAAAGGTACTGAGCATTGACTCACTACTCATGACACCCCCGAACACAATGGCATTGCCGAAGCCTTGAATCGTCGACTGCTCAAACATGTGCGCGCCATGCTCCATCAAAGCAGTCTTCCCAAGAATCTATGGGGAGAAGCCATCATGCATGCCACTTGGTTGAAGAACCGAACGTCGACACAAGCTCTCAATGGTTTGACACCATTTGAAGCACTCACCAGTCGCAAATCCAACTTGGCCAACCTCCTGTAGTGGGGAAGGAAAGTCTGGGTGCACAAGAAGGATAATGGGAAGTTGGAGGGGGGTCAGATGTTGGAAGATGGGTTGGGTTTGACGAAGAAAGCACTCATGCACATCGTATCTACTGGCCATCTCAGCACACCGTCTCAATTGAATGCAACATCAAGTTCAATATGAACAAAGCCATCATTTCAAATGCTGACAACACTCCGTTTGAGGGGGGAGATTGATGACATTTCAAACCCTCATGTCGTCAAACCACCTTCAGAACTTACATCTCAATCTCCATCACCTACACCACCACCTCCAACACCACCACCTGCAGAACCCCGTCACTCTGGACACATTATCAACAACCCTGACTATTGAAATGGACAAGTAAACTACAAGGACACTGGTCACAAGAACTACAAGGTTGCCGCTGCGGTAGATGACGAAGAAGAGCTGGGAATAGGGGGAATGGAATTTGCAATGGGGGCTGCGACGATGGGGGCAGAAGGATTGGATCTGAGGACTGTGGAAGAGGCAAGGGAAAGATCGGACTGGCCAATGTGGGAGGAGGCGATGAAGAAGGAATTGGACTCTCTCAACACCTGGACCGTCGTTCCACGCTCACCTGGCAAGAACATTGTTGGTTGCAAGTGGGTCTTTTGCATCAAGAAGGACTCAGCCGGCCGCATCAAGAAATACAAAGCACAGCTCATTGCTCATGGCTTTACCCAAGTCTATGGAGTCGACTACATGGAAACCTTTGCACCGGTTGCCAAGATGGCAAGTCTATGCACTATTCTTGCCATCACCGCTTCGTAAGGACTGGCCTATTGAGGTTTTTGACTTCAACAGTGCATTTCTCAATGGAGAACTTGAGGAGGAAATCTGCATGGCTTTACCACCCGGCTCTGACTTTGACACTCACACACACATCGCTCGACTCAAGAAGGCATTATACGGCCTCAAACAGGGAGGCTGTACCTGGTACAAATCCCTATGCACCGCTCTCAACGACCTCGGGTTTCAATGTGCTGAATATGACCATGGGGTCTTCTTCGCGAAAACACCACAAGGGCTCGTCATTCTTGCCATCCACGTCGACGATTGCACAATCACCGGAGCATCTCAAGACTTACTCAATATGTACAAGGTTCGCATCAATGCCAAATACACCATGACGGACTTGGGGCCTATCAGCTGGCTCCTCGGTATTCAAGTCATACGAGACCGCCAGAACTGAATCGTCAGCCCATCGCAAAGCAGCTACATTGATGCCATCATTGCAAGATTCAACTTTGCTGATGCAAAACCACTCTCAATCCCTATGGACCTGAACTTGGAGTTCACGAAGGATCAATGCCTGACTACGCAGAACGAGATTGCTCGTATGCGCCACATTCCGTATTGTGAGGTGATCGGATCTTTGATGTATGCCAGTGTTGGGACTCGACCTGACATTTCATTTGCCATTGGGAGGCTGTCAAATGGGTATTCCGTTATCTTTTCGGGACAAAGGACTGGAGATTAACTTTTGGAGGAGGAAAGGAAGGGTTGGAAGGATATTTAGGTGCTGATGGGGCATAGCAGGAGCATAGGTGTGCCATTTCAGGGTATGCATTCATCATGGATGGAGGATGTGTCTCATGGAGCTCTTGCAAACAAGAGCTTGTCACCCTATCCACCACGGAGGCCAAATACGTTGCAGCAACACATGCCGCCAAAGAAGCTATCTGGCTTTGCAACTTCATTGGAGAAGTTTTGGTCCACTAACCACTCCAACAACTCTTCACTGCGACAGTCAATCTGCCATCGCTATTGCCACCAATGGAAACTTTCACATGCAAACCAAGCACATCGACATACACTATCATTTCATCTGCTACATCGTCAAGAATGGTTCAATCATCCTTATTTATTGCCCTACGGATGACATGACAGCTGACACAAGGTCTTTCCTTTCCCCCACACAATCCATATGGACTCCAGTGGACTCCAGTGGACTCTCTGTTGAGCCAAACTGGCTGACAGATTGTCCAGTCCACTGGACTGGAACTGGACTGCAGTCCACTGCAGTCCACTGGACTTGCACTGGACTCCTGCCAAATTTTCAGTCCAGTCTCAGTCCAGTGGATTATGAGTCCAGTCAAGTCCACTGGAGTCCACTGGAGTCCACTGGACTGGGGCTTAAATATTCACTGAACAACAACAAATAATATATTTATTAGCACAGTCCAGTTGAATCCACTGGAGTCCACTGGATGCAATAATTAACGCAATATCTGAAGTATGATCATTAGTTATTAATATTAATTGCAAAAAAATAAAAGAGTAAAATCAATGGAAATAAACTCTATGAAATAACAATTAAATGAAATAATAGTTGAATATACTTGGGAGCAAAGCCTCCCTATGGATACAATTTTGTATTTTGTTCAGTCCGCGGGGTCAAATTTCACAAGCACATGTGACATGCACGTGTGCCCAGCATCAGCCGATCAGCACAACAACGACCAAATAAACGACCCCAACCTTTCTTCCGACTACCACCACCACCACCTCGTCGGTCGGAGCCAGGCGACAACCAACCTGACACGACAGAGGATGACGACAACCGTGACGGCCACGCCAACAACAACGACAATGACAGCAACAACGAGGACCCGGACGAGGAGGACCACGAATGCAACGGCAAGGACCTGGACAAGGACATAGGCGAGGACCCAGACATAGGCGAGGACCCGGACGTGAGGGCGAGGGACGACCTGGACGGGGACAACAGGGACAAGGACGCGTAGACGGATGGGGACAACAGGGACAAGGACGCAGACGGATGGGGACAACAGGGACAGGACGCATGACGCCAGACGGTGGCTGCGACAGTGACAAGAGCGGATGGGGACGATGGGGATGAGGATGCAGACGCAGATGCGACAGCAATGAGGATGCGGATGACAGGGACAAGGACAAGGACGCGGACGCGGACGGCGGCTGCAACAGGGACAAGGATGGATGGGGATGACAGGGACAAGGTCAAGGTCAAGGTCGCAGACGCAGATGACAGGGACAAGGACAAAGATGCGGATGACAGCAACGAGGACAAGGACGCGGACGGTGGCTGTGACAGCGACAAGGACAGACGCGGTACCAACGACCCGACGGATGACATGTACGATGGTAAAGTACTGCTCCTGCCCCCTTTTTTATTTTTTATTTTATTCGCTTTTTCTTCGTTTTGTCTTGGCCCTCGCATGTAGATATGTAGTAATGTATTAAATAGTTATTAATATACTGTATTCCACTAATCTGAATTTATATTAAGATTGAATTTATTTACTGTATCAAGTCCAGTGGACTACAGTGGACTACAGTTATTTTAGTCCATATTCACTGTATAGTATAAGATCTACTAAAGTGCAGTGGAATCCACTGGAGTCCACTGGACTCTGTTTACCTTTTACACTCAGTATATAGGCAAGTCCAGTGGAGTCCATATGGACTGTGTGGGGATGGTAAAGTACTGGGACATCCGTTGGACTTCCATTGGAATTCCGTTGGACTTGTCCACTGGAATTCCAATGGTCATGTCCAGTGGATTCCAATGGACTTCCATTGGACTTCCGTTGGTCCTGTCCGGTCATTTCCAGTGGACAGTCCGTTGGACTTGTAGTCCAGTCAGACTTTCACCGGAATCTCACCGAATCTCACCGGAATCTCACCGGAAAATTTTAGCAGTCCTAGACCAGAAAATTTGTCATTCTGAATATAGAAAGTCCAACGGAGTCCGACCGGAGTCCGACCAAAAAATGGGGGCCGTGTAAAGACCTCCGATTTCGGGACTGGGTATTATGACTTCGATGTGTGTTACACCTTCATCTTCATCTTTTCATCTACTCTTTTAACAGACGGACTGGGTACGATAATGCGACCCCACAGATGACTCGCAAGATGCGGCTGTACGACGCACTCTACACCCAGCTCCTGCGCTTGAGCATGCACACGCTTCGTGCTCGACAGCACGGTCGTCTCGTTGCACACATACTACGTCCGGGGGGCGGCATGCGCGCGCTGCGCACACTCAGCCTCGTGAACTGCACATACATCCGCCCTCGCCAATAAGTTCAGAGATCAGATCGGGGCGGTGCGCGAGTTGGCTGAGTCCAAACTGGGCATCCGCTCGAGCTCCGGGTGGCGTGTGGGGTCATTGGATCCTATGTCTTCTTCGTTGTCGAACACAGCGGCGCCCATGATAGCAGCGCCGACGCGCCTCGAGTGGAGAAGCGGGTCCCGCGCGGAGTGGGCGGCGAACATGCACATCCCGTCCGAGTACCCGTTCGGGCGGCTCGATATCACGGCGCTCGTGCTGGATAGAATTCATAGCGGGAGAGCACGGGCGGGAATGATTGGGACCAAGAAAGAAACACGTTCCATCTGATGGGATTGGTGTTTGCGAGGGGGCTGGAGAAGTTGAGGGTGGTTTGGACGCCGGGAGCGGCGGAGGGCGTGGGCGTTTGCGTGGGGCGACATATGGGAGGATGGTGGAGATGCGCCTTGGAGTTGCAGTGGGATCGCCATATGGACTGGGGTGTTGTACAACATCAAAGACTTAGACGTTACCATCCCCATGCTGACGGGACCTGGTCAACACCTTCGTTGCCTTCGTCGGATGCTGCACGCGCACGGATATATTAAGTACGGGCAGGGGCAAGGGCAAGAGAAAGGGAGGGGAAATAGGAGATGCCCGAGGATCCGGCTGGTGGTGGAACAGCATACTTTCTCGGAGCAGGATGTTGGCACTGTGTTGATTCCAGTGGCGGGTGTGTGGAGCTATGAGGGCCCGTTGGCGTTTGCAAGGACATTTTTGGGTGTGAGTGGTATCGAAGTCGACGGGCGGCAACGATGAAAACATAAACACAAACGCAAACACGAACACGGACAGGCGTTTACGCAAAGTCGTGATGACCGAGTCCCTTGAGCTGCCCAGCGCTCCCTTCGTGGCCTCTAGCATCTCCCGAAGAGCGTGCAGTCACTAGAGGTGAGGATGCAGACGTGGGATGTGGAGGTGCTCCTTGCGGTGCGCAAGCTGTTTCAGGACATGCGGGAGCTGGTGGTTTGGTACGGCGGGGGACGAGTTTGGGGGAGGTGAGTCGGGGTTTCTTTCTTTTTCTCTCGCTCTCTTTCACACACTTGATGGGTCTTTTGTCTGTTGTTCTGATTTTTCTTTCACTTTTTTATAGGACTTCTTCGCAACACTCGGCACAAACACTCTCTCCGACCTGCCAAATCTGAGGTCTTTACACAGCCCCCATTTTTGGTCGGACTCCGGTCGGACTCCGTTGGACTTTCTATATTCAGAATGAGAATTTTTCTGGTCTAGGACTGCTGAAATTTTCCGGTGAGATTCCGGTGAGATTCGGTGAAAGTCCGACCGGACTACAAGTCCAACGGACTGTCCGGGCGGACTGTCCACTGGAAATGACCGGACAGGACCAACAGAAGTCCAATGGAAGTCCATCGGAATCCCACCGGACATGACCATTGGAATTCCAGCGGACAAGTCCAACGGAATTCCAATGGAAGTCCAACGGATGTCCTTTTATTATAATTTATACTAGTATAGAAAAAAAGACACTAACGAGAATTGAACTCGGGCATCGGAGAATGCCAAACGCAAACGGGATAAACCAACTGAGCCACAAAGGCTTATGAAAAATAATAGAATTAGTTAAATACATAGCGGTGCCGAAATTCTCGGCACTACTCGGCACGTCACACACAACAACGCGTGCGTGACATGTTGATGCCACGTCGGTCCGTTGTTAATTCCGACCCCAACCCTTTTTCCTTCCACCACCACCACCACCGCCTCGTCGGTCGGAGCCAGGCGAGAGCCAACCCGACGCGACAGAGGACAAGAACGACCGCGACAGCCACACCGACGAGGACGAGGACGACTGCGACAGCGACAACGAGGAGCGGACGAGGACGCGGACGAGGAGCGGACGAGGACCACGACGAGGACCGCGAGGGCGAGGGCGAGGACCGCGAGGGACCACGAGGACGACGGCTAGGACGACGGCTAGGACCACGACCACGACGGTGAGGATCAAGACACCGGCGTGGACCAGGACGACAGCGAGGGCAAGGACGACGGCGAGGGCGAGGACGGCGGCGGGGACGAGGGACGACAGCGAGGGGCGAGGGAGCGACGGCGAGGGCGAGTACGGCCGGCGAGGGGCGAGAAACGACAGCGAGGGCGAGGACGGCGGCGGGGACGAGGACGACAGCGAGGGCGAGGACGACGCGAGGGCGAGTAACGGCGGCGAGGGCGAGAACGACAGCGAGGGCGGCCAGGGACGATGACAACGGCGAGGGCGAGGACGACAGCGAGGGCGAAGTACGGCCGGCGAGGGCGAAACGACAGCGAGGGCGAGGACGACAGCGAGGGCGAGGACGACAGCGAGGGCGAGTACGGCGGCGAGGGGCGAGAAACGACAGCGAGGGCGAAGTACGGGCGGCGGGGACGAAACGACAGCGAGGGCGAGTACGGCGGCGAGGGCGAGAACGACAGCGAGGGCGGTACGGCCGGCGGGGACGAGGACAACGGCGAGGGCGAGGACAACGGCGAGGGCGAGTACGGGCGGCGAGGGCGAGTACGGGCGGCGAGGGCGAGGACGACGGCGGGGACGAGGACGACAGCGAGGGCAAGGACGACGGCGAGGGCGAGTACGGCAGCGAGGACGAGACGGGCGGCGAGGGGCGAAGTACGGCGAGTACGAGGACGTGGACGGATGGCGAGGGACGGCGAGGGCAAGGACGAGGACAACCCGCGAGGACGGCACCGACGGATACCACCACGGCGACGACGACACACGACGACAGCAGCGACGTGTACCACGACACGTACGGACGACATCGACACGTACCACGACACGCATCGGACGACACCGACGATGATACCGACGTGTACCATGGCAGGTACAGCCGACGACAACACCCGATGGCGACACCGACGCATACAACGACGGGTACGGCTGACCACGACGTCGATAACGCAGACGACGACACCACCAATGTACCCTGCTCCCCCCTTTTTCCGCTTCTTTCTTTCTGTTTTTCTTTTTGTTTCTTTTATTATGTTTTTATTTTATTTTTACCTGTATATAATCATGTAGTATATAGTTTTTAATATATTATATTACATTGTCACATATATTTAAGCTAGGATTAAAGTATTTCAGTTGGAATCCAATTGGATTCCATTCCATGTGAATTTAAAGTTGGACTTAGTGAAATTCACAAAGTCAGATAATAATGTAGTATATAGTTTACAATATATTATATTACATTGTTACATGAATTAAAGATAAGATTGAAGTATTATTCTAGTGACCTAGCTTCCTTAATATGGCTCCCAAAGCTTCCAAGAACACTGCTACTGTCCCTAACTCCCTCCCAAGTCTGCAATTAAACCAATGACAGTCCACTGGACATCCACTGGACATCCACTGGACTCCACTGGACATCCACTGGACATCCACTGGACTCCACTGGACAGAGCACTCTTGGATCTGGTCTAATTAAGTGCTGAGAGTCCAGTGGAAGTCCAGTGGAAGTCCAACAGAAGTCCAACGGACTGGACAGTCCGGCCAGTCCACCTGTTTTCTGTCTTGAAGTGACTTGACCGGACTTTGACCGGAATTTGGCCGGACTCTGACTGGACTGGTACCGGAATTTTGTCAAGTCCAATGGAATCCGTTGGACGTCCAATGGACTGTCCATTGGAATTGGCTGGGTCCGGTGAAAGTCCGTTGGAGTCCAACGGAATATGGGGGCACTGTAAAGTACACCCAAATCTGACAATTCTCAAGCTCATGCGGGATACATTGTACGTACAGCAGCAGATTAATTTGAGTAACAGCACTACGGATGATGAGGATGACGAAGATGGGGATGGGGATGGGGAAGATGGGGACGGTCTTTTGGCGGTGATACGAGTGCGGACGACGACGGCCCATCGACATTGTCCCCTCTTTCGCACTCGCCAGCCCGATCCCACACCAAACGCAAGCCAAAGCCCCTTTTACAGTCCCAAGAACAATCCCTGATGAACAGGAACGGCCTGAGGGATTACCTTGCCAGGTGGGGCCGGTATTGTAAGATGCTAAGGTGTGTGCAGGTTCGTAGGGATAGGGTGTGGGAAAGGGTGTTTGAGGGCGATGGGTGGAGGGAGAGGGGGTCGGATGATGGATAAAGTTTTTTTGCGGGGGGGAAGGGAGGGGTTGAGTTTTTTCTCTTCGTTTCTTGTGTGTTTGATTTAATTCTTCCTTCCTTCCTTGATATTGTCCTCCTCTTATTCGGTCGTTCTATGTAAAGTACATGTAAACGTAAACGGCCCTGCTATGCTTACTCTGTATTACATGTACAATACTCGAGTGCATACAATGAATGCAATGAATGATATAGTTCAATCACTTCCAGTGCACGACATCAGACGCCAACCCTCAACGACCCTCAACGACCGCAGTACAGTATCCCATTGATTGTACAGCGGAGGTCATGATTGTTACAAAACCGTTCAGTAAATGGAATTGAATTGACGAAAATCTTACTCATTTTCCACTTCGGTTCCTCTGAACGCCGTCTGTCAAGAGTCTAGACTGTGGCTTGATATGTTCTTGGACTTGAGTACATGAATTAGAAAGGACTTCGGACGATCAGGTCTGGGCAGTAGACAATCGGACGACTGTGACGCGGTGCCAGTGCTCTACCGGCACATAACTCACGGTTATACGTATTATGCCTCGCCTGTGCCGCTGCACTCGATGTAAGAATAAACGAAATGGAGGGCAATGGGAAGCCGAAGCTCTGCGAAGGGTGTGGGTGTACTTTTTGGTGGGTGTGCGTGAAGTGAAGCGCTCGGATCCTGGGCTCGGGGTCGATTGAATCTGAAATTAGGATGCCGCGTACTATGTGGGCACTGAGGGAAGGAAGGAAGGTGTCACAAGTCCACGCGCACTAGTCCCCGTGTCGTACCCAGTACTGAAGATTGAGTCACGTGTGATGCGGGAATTGAACTGAATTGAAATTGATCTGCAGCTTTCCCTTCTTTCCTCTTCTTCTTCTTCAGGGTTCTGTGCTGTTCCCTTCCGAGTCCACGGAGAGTGATTTACATGGCCGCTGTCTCGTCGATGCTGAGCGTCTTTTCCTGCTGCCTCCAACGCAAGCCCACGGCGGCGATGGCGAGTCCTTTCGTGAATCCATACCTTGTTGGGTTCTATTCTGTATTGACCAGGGACCAGCATGTGGGCTGGAATACCAGACATGGGCCCGAATGAGCACACATTTTTGATACCAGCTACTAATGACCCGACGCCGTGAGTTTTCTGCTTCTCTTTACCCCTGTACCTTGTCCCTGTCCTGTTCCTGCCCATGTAAGGACGACGATGGCTCCCGCAACAGTTTCTCATTATTACTGAATAGTCATATGTCCTCGCAGAGTACGTATGTGATCGGCCACCAGCAGATGAAGCAGCGGATGTCGCATATTGTGCGGTCGAGAGAGGGGTGTGTGTTCTGCTGCCTCCTTCCTCTCCGTTCTTTCGTCCTTCTTTCTGTCCTTCCTCCTTCCCTCTCTTCCTCCTCCCCTCCTCGCCTACTTCCCTCCGCGTTTCTTCCCCTTGTGCAACCCCTTTTCTTACATTCTTCCTAATGAGCACACAGACTAAAATTTTCCCTCCCCTCTCAAAAATAAAGAGAAATGGTCAACGTAATATCCCACCTCCCGTTCAACCTGTACAACCAAAAATTCTTCAAATCCAAATACTTGTCTTCCCAGTCGGCGATGAACGTCTCCGTATCCTCTTCTTTGCCTTCGCGCGGTCGACATCTACGTCGACGTCACGCTCCGCGCGGAATTTGAAGTTGCATCGGCCGTCGCTCAATTTCCCGCTGTGCGCTTCTTATAATGCGGGCACGGCAGGCAACGTTCAGGGGCATATCGGTGCGCCGCTGACGAGCAACGCGGTTGGCGCCCCTATATCAGGATACGGAGCAGGAGCAGGAGGATCGTCCAGGTCATCGTCCCTCGCGTCCCGTGAGGGTCGTGCGAAGAGGAAGGACGTCGGTGTGGGTGCGATTTACCAAGCTTGATCTTATGACACAGAGGAGGTGGAAGGTGGAAAAGACCAAGCGACCCCGCAGCTCCACGATCCTCGTCCACCCTCCCCGTCCGTCGCCATCACGATCTTCCTATTCTTCGTCATCATCCTCGTCCTCTTTGTCGTCGCCTTCACTCCGCTCTCCATCTCCATCTCTATCTCTATCTCCTTCCTTGCCTAACACAGAGGGCAACGCAGCGACGCACCACCCGGAACCTTGTGTGTCGCCCTCGCCCTCGCCCGCGTCAACTGCCAGCGCCCGTGCGTGAGCATTCAGGATGCAAGGTGTAGGGCCGCTGGTCTTTAACTCGAGCGACTGAAGATTGGAGGGCAGCGATGTTGATGCATGACGCGGGTGCGGGCTGGTGGGCATGGACAGCTGCCTATGCTGGTTATGCTGGTTATGGTTATTTATGACGGCGAAGGATTCCACCGCGCGTCCATCCGTGGCCGCCTCCACCCTCACGTCCGCGTCCGCGTCGAGACTCGAGTTCATGTGTGCCTCCACCCCCGATTCCGCGCATACATTCAACCCACCTCCACCTCCACCCACCCATTACTGTATTCGTCTAATCTATATCCGACTACTGCTACCCACTGCCCCAAACATCACCGATACTACTGACTAACAATACCATCACCAAACCACGGTTGTATCGCCAGTAATGCCGCCACCTTCGCCACCACACTGTTCTAACGGGTCACGAAATCCTATATCAGCAGCTACTATCACCATCACCACCACACGCATATGCGTATGCGCGGGGTCATGGCTTGATGAATCTGACGCTGGCTCTGGCTCTTACTCGTATTCCCCGACTCGGCGACGGCCCTCATACCCACGCTCTGTCTCCCTCTCTCTTCCCTATCTGTCATCCTCGTCCTCTTGATTGCATTTAACGATAATCATGATCAAACTACTCCCAAAAAATGCTGTTGATGGTGTTGGTGCGCACGCATGCTCGTTTGCACCTCTTGGTATGTTATATTATTGTTCGAGGACCGTCCGATCTTCCATCCGCGCACTCTGTCTCTTCGCGACATGGAGATTTAACATACCCTTTCACTTCCGCTTCCTCTTCTCCAGCCTTGATTACGCAATATCGCCGTTACACTTTCTCGCGTCTTGCTTATTTTATTGCCATTCCTATCTCGTACTCTTTCTTGACGATATAGTGTACCCACACGTTGCCTCTCATCACACCACACCTTCTCCCTCGCCTCATCGCATCGCATCGCACATCCGCTCATCTCATCACATCTCATCCCCTCTCATTGTATTTCATCTCGTTGTATTTCTTCGTCACTACTGAACTCATCTCATCCTATCACATAACATCTTATCATAGCATACCGCACCATACCACATCAACTCCGATTTTGTTATTTCTATCCTATACTATGCTATTGACCTAGCGAATACAATGCCTCCTTCATCCGAGTCATCAGCGTATATGATCCCTTTCCTTAGCGCAACCTGGACGTTTAAGCTAAACTTCAAACTGTGTAGTGAATTGAATGAGGAATGAAGAAAAGAGCGATCTACCGCCTCTTTGAGTACTTTTTCCTCTTTTTTTTTTGTTTAGGTTAGATTCGATTTCTTCCCTGGTTGGTTGATTCGTGGGTCCGATGCTCTACGATGTAATGCTGATCTGAATGATATAGTGCACGCTGTGCTGCTCCCCATGTATTCATACGATACGTATCTCAGTATATAAGCGCTGAGGTACTGTGCGTTCGGGGCAGTCTGCGTTCAAATTGATGCACGACACGTCATATTCTCAGTCATATAGTGTCACCCCGAATATAGATAGATGCTGCACGAACATCGCTAGGTACTGCTAACGGCATCTCGCGTTCGAGTATGGAGAATTATTAATGGGCGCTTGAGGGTTTTCCTCCCGACTGCTGGCCAAATGCTATGATTGACCGTCATTTTCTTCAGATGTGGAGATAGCCTCAGTGATTCCTCGTTCCTCGAAATCCACTGCCGCCTGCCGAACATGTTACAGGTAGATCACAGTATTCGATGCAGTAGACCACGCAACAACAGTGCCGCGCCAGTTCTGAGACGCATTAATTACTCGAAGTCGGTTTCTATACCCTGGCAATAACAAAATATCTCGTACCGATTAAGTTCTGTTAGAATTAACGTCAGAAGCCTATCGCAGCAGAATTTATGTGGAAGAATCAATGAACATGCAGAGGTAAATCAGGTACAGTGTTCTTGACTGTTGTACCTTGCGTAAATTCTCTGTTAACTGCTTTGAATGATCGTCTTTCTATCAATATTCGGTTCACTGTACCATCCGGTTCAATGAAAGCACTTAGATATATTGTGTAATCGATCATGCCCACACGCTACGGAGTCGATGCCTGTAATCAGGCTACAGTTCTGCTATCACCAAGTAGACCTATTATGTCCACAAGTTCCTGCAGACGATGGTTCTATACAACATAACCCACCGGACAACTTCCAGTTTACCGAATTTATTAAAATGTTCGAAACGGCAGCAGCCACCGTGTTATGAGCAACCAACTGTCTATATTTGCGTCCCAAACGACCTTGGCGCCCGAGAGCACTCAGCGATTGCCTGAGTTTCTTAGTCTATCAAGTCATTGTTATTAATTGCTTATATTGCCCACTTGACTCAAATCATCCGGTTTTCGCTTTGTAAGTTAGCGTGTTCTTATGTGTTCATACATGGTCGCTGCGCATCCTGAATGTGCATAGCTTAATGGCAGTGCATCATTGTATAAGCTACGGTTGACACTGTCCCGGCTTATATACGGCATAAGTGCTACCAATTACTTGCGTTCAGCTACTTAAAGCCGATCTGCGCAAGGAAGACTCATTGATGAACGTGCTGGTGGCTGTGGTATATGGTTCTATTCTTGTAGATACATTTGTACCGTCCCTAGGCTATGTCAGCGTGAACCCAAAGTCCACTATAATACCCACCACTCTCCAATCATTTGCCCCTTTGCTGTTCTGAATTTTTGCCCCAATCGTTTCTTCACACTTGAAGCACTCAATTCGACACTTACAGTGATTGAAAGCTACTTCAACCACTTCTCTTACCTTACACTCATTCCGTCCGGGTATCACCCATCCAGCAGCCAAATGTTCCCACAGCGCAGTAACTTCATCATCAATGGTGGTCATTTAGTAAACGTCCAAGGCGATTATCACTACAATGTAAACAGGGACACTGGTAAGAACTCTCTGCTGCCAAACTCAAGGTAGAGCATTTATTTCCATGTTCATGTAAGGGACTACACGTGCTTGGGCAGCATATTGCCTCTGGCGCAATGTTCGATTCCTCTGCACGACATCCACCCGGAAAGTGTCATCCCGGGACACGAGAAAAAGCACTCAAGATCATAACAGATTGGATTATCGACCCTGCTCCCGATCACAGTGTCATATGGCTGTATGGCCCAGCAGGATCCGGAAAATCAGCGATCGCACAGTCAATCGCAGAGCTTCTCTGGCAGTTATATCAAAGTCAATATGCCGGCAGCTTTTTCTTCGCCGCCGGAGACAACATGGGAGGGGGAGATGGCAACAAACTCTTTTCGACACTTGCATATCAGCTTGCAGTACAATTCCCCGCCCTACTGCCCTTCATAAACGACACATTGTTCAAAGATCCGATGCTTCCTACGAGGTCCATGGAAATTCAAATCAAGGCTCTTATTGTTGACCCTCTTTTACAAGTATCAAACTGGTCGGCCCATACACCTACTATTATTATAGACGGCCTCGATGAATGTGCGAATTCGACCACTCAGAAGAACATCCTTTCTCTCATATCCTATTATATTCGTCATCATAACTTACCCCTTCGATTCCTTATTGCCAGCCGTCCCGAATATTGGATCAGGGATGCATTTGAAGTAGCGACTATTCACGATCTCACACTGCCCATATCACTCAATGAGGTTGGAGATGCATACGGCGATATCGAGAAATATCTTATCTCTGAATTCAGCGAGATTTGCAACAAATACAGCCGCATCATGTCATCTGTGGTGCAACCGTGGCCACCCACACGCATTGTCAAACGCTTCGTCGAAGAATCTTCCGGCCAGTTTATATATGCATCCACTATCGTCAAATTTGTTGGCTATTCGTCCGACTTCTGTGACCCTCGAGAACAGCTTCCAGATACTGACGACGGCTGGACCTCATCGTGCCACTGCGTTCTCAACCCTTGACGCCCTATATGCCGCAATTCTATCGCGTATCCCTGATACTCATCGAGCAGCACTGAAACTGGTGCTTGGAGGCATTATTCTCCAGTTGACCGTTCAAGCAATAGAGATTTTTCTCGCAGTCGATGCTGGAGCGATATCTATCATTTTACACGCTCTCAACTCCTCATTGAAGTAGAACAGATAAAGTTTGAAGCCGAAGAGGTTTGGGAAGTGTTTTATGGTCCGCATGGCTATCCAGAAGAAACAAAATCAGAGTTCTGCCATTTATCATTTCGGGAATTTCTCCAGAATCAACCTCGCTCAGGACAATATTTTGTGGACGTGGTCGAAATTTCTAATCAGTTCTTGTTTACTATTTTCAATCTGTTTGGGGATGCTTTAGAGCAGAAGCCAGAAGTTGAACAACATAGAACTTAGTAAGCTCATTCGCTTTGTCTGAAATTTATACTAATTATCTTTATTGAATACACCAACAGTATAATA
Organism: Psilocybe azurescens; assembly: GCA_023853785.1. Lineage (NCBI taxonomy): Eukaryota > Fungi > Basidiomycota > Agaricomycetes > Agaricales > Agrocybaceae > Psilocybe > Psilocybe azurescens. The sequence continues at coordinate 2,914 of JAJIRX010000274.1, read as the reverse complement.
AGAACAATGTCTTTACAGCAGTTGCTGAACAGCATACCCAAGCCACCTGGCATTCTGTGGAATATCAACACTTTAAAAGCTCTTGAAGCAGAGCTCGACTTGAAGTTCAAAGCCTTCATTTCGTCCGATTCGACAAATATTCTATATAGTTCATATTTATTGCAATATCTGAAATCTTTCGTTTCTGGACGGACGAACTATATCCCAAGCAATCCCGTTACACAAATACTCTGGACCTCGCTGAGTGCAGAATCATACATTATCTCAAAGACAATGATATGCTCAGTATTACCCCACTAGTATCTACGCCTCGTATGGCGGTGATACTATCGGCGTTGACGGAATGAGTCAGCTTCGGGAAGTGAACCTATCGAGCGAGATACCCCATTGTTTCCTGTCTGTTTGGTGGGAGTGGGAGTGGATAGGTTTTAGGGCATACATGTAAGACTACCCTACTTCAGCATATACATTTATGAATGCGGGGACGAGGAATTGCTTTCTCGATGGATCGGGCAGTCAATGCGACTCATGTGTCTTTGTTTGACTATATTGGGTTATGATACCCATAAAGCGGGCCAAAATCCAAATGCGTAAGTTTTAGATCTCCGCTTTGATACATATATTATTAACCGATATTTTTGCCAAATCAAGCCCAAACTTGCTACCTGACGCTTGGAGGTTGACTCCAAGAATGATTATTCTGCTATCCTTCTTTTATACCAACCAAATTCGGGGATCAAGGATAAAGCATTTACTCTCCGATGCACGGGGACGATTGTTTTTGACACTTTTACTGGATCCCAGGCTGTGGAACATATTTTGTATACGCAAACCTGAAATGGGAATGGGGCTGAATGACTTTGCATTAGTGCAATGTGCTGGATACACGCAATACTGGCACGTATTTATTTATGTCTCCTGGCGATCATATGGCACTAACTATCATGCATCATGATCATTCCTATAGTGTGATCCTGTGTCGGTATCGCTGATTGCAGAGTACGACACAGGTCTCCCGGCCAGAATGTCACAGGCAGTAACTGGGATCTATCATCGGATCTTTTACCTTCTTGCCAGAGCTGTCGGTATCTAATGGAACTCATTGTAATTCAACGTCAAAACATCAGCCTGGGCGCTATGCTGCATTTGATGCAACCGTCCGACAATAGCAATGTATATACCATCGTGGAGGAAGGGCTTGCCGATCTGCATGGATGTTCTTATCGTCCAGGGTCGTTTTGGTATCTCCAAAACTTTCAGGATCAGTTCTTCGGTGGCGATAATTCGAAGAATAACTCTCCAGGAATCAACTCGGTTATTGACCGCTCAAGCTGGTATCCTTATCTGGCTACATATCTTCTTAATGAGAACGTCAAGTGTCTATATCGACAGCTGCATCCACAATTCGATGTATCATTGGATCTGCCATTCTTCGATACCTATTTTGGAGACTGTTTACCCTACGCATACCCAACTCAACTAACCTGACTGCACTCCGTGCATTACGTGTTTTGTCTTCAACCAATCCCACGCCATGGCATCCACCGTTAGGATTCTGCTCTGGAATTAATGTGTTGTTATTGGTATGCCATTATGATACGCCGTTACATTCTGTGACTTGCACTGACGCATGGTTATAACGCAGAAATATGATCGCTCATCTCTCTCGCTTGAAGAGCTTGCTGGGCTCACGGGGTGGCTCGCCTCACTAGTTGAAGAGGGTGCTAGTGATTCCGAAGAAGATAACAATAATGGAACTAATGATTCGGGAGAAATGGAGGATGAGGATTCTGACGAGGATTTTAACGAGAACTCTGATGCGAACTCTGACGAGGACATGATTACGTAGTGTCAATGGCAGTCGGTGAATCCAATTTTGCCTGTATACAAACTCTACTACGTAGACACAAATACCTGAGAGGAAAGTGAGGTCACACCCAGAGGGTCTGACTAGCGATACTGGTATAGCCCACAAATACGCCCAATGCCGGCTACATACTCTGACGAGTGTTTGCAACACAGAAATACGATCGCTGATCTTCAACGCTTGTAGAGCTGGCTCAGCTCACGGGTTGGCTTGCCTCACCTGGGTTGACGTATGATATTATAGTCTAGCTCCCAGATCATTCGGACAAGGATATTCTTGCTACCTGTACTCTACATCCTCTTGTAGTTTTCAATATTTGTGTAATACCGATATCAATGACCCAGACAGCTTTTCATTACTGACAATGAATTCACTTGCGCTAGAGTGAGTCGATTGTTGGTTTCACTGGCGTCGGACATCACGAATGAAAGACCATGTAGATTACTATTTTCAACATACACTAGACAGACTTCTCTCATGACTGCCACGCTCTTGATAATGGTCGAAGGGAGCAAGTAGAGCAACGATGACGGACCCTCAACTGTCCTTGCCTCCACACCGTCTCACATTTTTAGGGTTACATGTGATGGATTGTCGATCACCGATCATCCTTATTTGGTAATCGCACGACTGGGCAACGTCCCTTTGCCCTAAAGTTTAAACTAAGTGCGTGCTCAAGGACACGCTTATGTGCATTCTCTAACAGTCTAACCTATACTAACCACCTAACCTAACCTAACCGGCCACTCTAGCCTAACTACTTTAAAATGTCTAACATAGCTAGAAGTACTATTACGAAGGCAGGGTATTTTGCATGTATGAAATTCGTTAGTTGCAATCTAGTACATTGATGTAAATAAACACCATATATATAGATAAAAATTTTCAGGATGTTGGCAATTTGTAATAAATACTAAATATCATGCCGTAGTGCAATTCCTTCGGCCGATAATAACGGAGGAAGTCCGTTCTTCGAGTTGAAAAATACTCAGGGCAATCCCAATTGCCCTAAGTACAATAAAATTTATTTTTGAAAAGGTACATTCA
>JAJIRX010000273.1:0-23498 GCA_023853785.1 Psilocybe azurescens | reverse complement strand
TTTGTATGGGTGAATGAACATGGATTCCAGAAAATAGGCTGTTTCAAATAGAATATTCCAGTTTTATTCCAATGGAATGGCTGGAATCCAGCTGGAATACCATATATTGCATTGGTTTGGTCCAATACAGGTCCATTCCAGTGGAATATTAATTTTATTATAACTTATACTATTGTAATAAAAAATACACATGCAGAAATTAAACTCAGGCATCAGAGAACACCAAATATAACCAAAATAAACCAACTGAGCCATAAGGGCCATTGTAAAAAATAAAAAATAAGTAAATTATACTAATGGGCCTCAATAGTAGCTACCATCTCCATTGATGAAAACACAGTGAAGAGACTGTTGCATGGCTAGCTGTGTAAAGGATGCATAATGAAGAGTAGCTGAATTTTTTGGCATCCAGATGTATATAAGTGAGCAGTGATACATTCACAAAGGATGGGAAACTATGAAATAAGCAGTATTGGCTCACAGCTAAGCAGTAGGAATGGCATGATTATGTCTAAATACTGGACAGTTGGGCTAGCTATTGTAAACAATGATATACTACCTGTAAAAAGATGTAATTATGTGTGGACTGAAGAACAACAGAGGAAGGCAAAGGTATTAGCTAAGGTCAAGACACAGTGCAGTTGGTCATGTGTTATAAAAATAGCATGCACTAACTACATGTGATACAATTAAGACTTAGCGCTGGAGTACTCTAGAGGTCTTGTGGAGTGCAATACAGGTCCTCATGCATCATGAACAGTGAGAACAAACCAGCTCAGCCCTTATTAAATGAGTCCGATTGCAGTATGGGGCAAGGGTAGCTTTAGCTGTCCAAAACATAAAAGAAAAATGAGGACTGCCAAGCAAGTCTTCATATTCCAGAAACAATAACAAACAATGCATGTGCATCTAGCTGAGTGGATCAGAATATACAAATATAAAGAGTATTCTCAACCAATAGGAGAAATGGAATAGTGCACAGCCCGATGTGAGGTTGACTCATAATAAGAGTTTGACAGGCGCTGAGCTGATGAACAAATTGAATAACATGGTTTAACCGGATGAACCCATCATCAGCTAGGCTCCATAGGCAAATGCTGAAGATGTTTTACTATCAAACATTGCAGTCTGTATGCCTAAGAAAACAACAGCTGAAGAGTCCCAGGTACTAGCTGAGCATGTGATAACCACATAGATTATTTATTAACAATCCAATTGGTTGTAAAAGGCTTATGGTTTGAGAAACATGTAGTTTGGGGGTTTGTAATAGTGATTTGATTTACTAAATTATTCTCTGAAATCATATGTACAGTGGCGTGCAAAATAATACACACATTTGTTGTCACATTTTCTCAACAATGACTGGATATTTTTTACAATTTAAATTGCAGTGTGTAGATATAATTTGGATGCATCTTTCTACAATATTATGAGATCCTATCTTAAGAATTAGGTACAGGATAAGAAATACCAATATTGGGTGTGATCAGGTCCTAGAAGCAGCAGTTCAATTGACATGAAATTTTACCAGGATGTAGTCTGGCATAATTTGGACCACACTACAACTTGAACCATAAAAAATCTCCAGTTGTTCACGAGATAAGGCTGTGTAAAGAGTAGATTTGGGGCTTTTTCCATGTTTTTCTACGAAAGACAGAAAAAGGACACACTTGAATGAGCTATATCTCTTGAACGGCTGAAGATTTTTTAAGATTCAAATTGTAGTGTAGTCCAATTATGCCAGACTACACCCTGTAAATTCTATGTCAATTGAACTGCTACTTCTAGGACTTGATCACATCCAATTTGGTATTTCTTATCCCCTGTACCTAATTCTTAAGATAGGATCTCATAATATTGTATAAAGATACATCCAAATTGTATCTACACTGCAATTTAAATCGTAAAAAATATCCAGTCGTTGTTGAGAAAATGTGACAACAAACCGCGTGCATTATTTTGCACGCCACTCTACTATAACTATAAATTAAACATATCTATGTACATATATATCAAGCAAGTAATTTTACACCAGAACATACAATTCAGATTTATTCTGTATCTGCATTTTCTGAAAGTATTAAGAACTTCAAGAACATTAATTACTTGTCAAGCAATAGCAATATATTGTTCACCCTTGAATTTGAAAGTAGTGCTTTGCACATTTGAAAGCTAGAAATACTTGAAGAGTTCACCTCACCCAACCAAGTCTAAAAACATTGACTTTATACCCAACAAGAGGCCAACCAAGATATAGGGTGTGCAAGCTAGCTTCACAAGCTAGCTCCCTCTTGTGTTGTATTTCCAAAGGCCAAGAAAGTATTTAGCTGGTAGACCAAGAGGGTCAAAGCATTTTTGATTAGGTCAAGAAGGCCACCAATTTATTTAGCTTGAAGCATGTACCTGCTAATAGTGACCCTAAGAAGGTCTGGAAACAGTACTGTGTTAGAGAAGAGATTCTGCAGAATTTCAAACCCCACACTTCAGCTCAAAGTGTGTACCCACTGATAGTGACCCTAAAAGGTCTGGAAATGGTATTACATTAGAGTAGAGATTTGTACAAGTCTCAGCAACCACCAAGAAATCATAAAAACAAACATATTATTCCAAAATCCTTGCAAGCTAAGCCTCATATTCAAACCCTGTTTGAAGATTGTTGTGTAGTATAATTATTAAAAGCACAAGCTTACCTTCCCAGTGATGAACTAGTCATTGTAAAATTTGATTGAAGTGGGGTAACAATATTGATAGAACCATCTGCAGACATTACTTAGTGCTCCCGCCAGACAATAGCACCTGCAGACATAGTAAACACACTGTGGATAAGTGCTGTGCAGCTATTGGACATGGTGAACATAATGTATGCTGTGGTGGGGCAAATAGGAAACATTCAAGGAACAGTCAGGAGAGTTTTTTTGTTTGCAGAAGTCTCTATCCAGTGTCAGGCAATGATTCAGGAAGACAGAAACAATGGAGGATGGGATGATCAGCATAATTGACAAAGCAGAGACTACAGTATAAGGATGTAAAACTCATGATTATATAAGGTGTTACTCCTATACAATCAGTCTATATATAGTACATATGAGTGACCATGATATGGCCACAATACATAAGTGCAATGGGATTGGCATAATTGTGAATCATACAGACCATACAAGGCAATAAAATTTCTGCTTCAACATCAAGAAACTGATTTTAAATTCATAGCAAACAGCATATACTGTTGAGGCAGCTAATGTTCATGCTCCAAAGCAAAGGAAAACAAAGTAATTTTCATATAGTCTTGTGCATCCCTTAAATAATTAATGCACTATCAATATGGGTCATTCTAGAAAATCAAGATACCCAAAGATTGAAGACATTAAATCAATATCCTGAGGACCACATTCAAACTTATTTTGAGGATGATCCAATGTCATCAAATGTAATCAATCAAGCTGGTGGTTACATGAAGTATTGGTTTAATGCAAGCAAGAATCATCTGCTTCCTGCTAAATGGGATAAGACTTTTGCTCTGCACCAGGTTTTATTTAAAATTCCATTGAGATGTTAAATTAACTGTTCAATAACAGCAACATTTTTAAATCACACTGAAAGAGCATTCTCAACTGGCTGCTGTCAAGTGAATCACATGCAACATAAAATAAGCTCACAAACATTCAAAGCTCACATGACATTAGTTTTATGGACTAAGATCTCTATTTTTCCAAAGTTCTCAGAAGTGACTGAACTGATAAAGCTGAGAATGAGGTCAGAGGGCAAAGATTGATAATAACTGTCAGTGTTACGACTTCAAGCTTATATTCGTGCGTGGATAAAGCCGACAGTCAAGTAGTCAAGAACAGCGAGTTCCAAGCGGTATTGAGTAGAGGAGATTAGATTCTCAAGAACTAGCTAAGGAATAATAGCAGTGTCTACTGGCTATTTAAGCATTTTGAGTATCTACAATTATAGTACAAGGTGAGTCCAAGTATGAGTCAGAACATAGAATGAGTTGTGACGGTGCTGTCAATGTGAGTCAGAGTGTGAGTCAGAGTAAGAAGTGAGTCATATCAGTATCAGCGATGTGAGTCAGAATAGAATGAGTCAATATACACAATCATGATGTTGTCCATCATGTGATAAGAAGGTTTTATATACAAAAATGAAAAGAAAAGGAAAAGCAAAAAGAAATAAGGTGTTCGTAACAGTCAGAAAAAATGCAGATTCAACCTTGTCACCTTTACTGTATAATTTTTAGGATTTTTGTCTTATATTTTATTATATTCAAATTCTACTGCTCACTCATTTTCCAACACATCCAAACATGAGCTGAACAGACAATAATTGACTGCAGAAGATGAGTTTAATCTATTAACTATATTACTATTGCCGAAGTTGCTGCCACCATCCCCATAAGGCATGAGTCCTAAACAGATTTGGCATATCCAAACTATATCCAAACCATATTTGGCAAATACCCATGGTTCAAATATGGATACCACCTGGATATATCTGAGTTAATCCCTACCCAAGACTGGTTATGTCTTGGCTTTAGCAAGAACTTTCTCACTGAAAGACTTTGGCACCTTTGAGGGTTTATTGCTCACTTTTGCATGTTTAAAATGTCTATGTATCATTAGTAAACCATCTCTCAAATTGCATTTGAGAAATATAAATGTTGAAGACTCAAAAACACATGTGTCACAAATCAGGCTGTGTATGTACATTATACTAAGGCCTGTCATGGATTGACAAGAACCAGTTGATATCTGTGACTGTCTGTTAAATATAACCATGGTTATAAATAGCAAACTGCAGTTAACCACGGTTTGCCAGTTCTGACAGGGGTATGTATTAAAACTCTGATGTCAATCAATGACAGCCTGTGGATTTGTTACCTCAGATAACAAGGCAAGCTCTGCCTCATTATCCCTTTCCTTCTGCCCCCTTCATTATGGGCACCAAGAGGCCACAAACAGGCTGAAAATCTTCCCAATCCAACCTGCACCACCTCAAACTCCTATACAGCCTCCAGTCAGGTTTGCAGCTCCACCTTCATCTGGGGAGGAATTTGCAGATGTATCACCTGGATCCAGTGATGAGGTACAGTTGGGTCCAGGAAATGTTCCCATTATCACATCACCCATTAAGCAACAGCACAATGCACCAACCATCAATCATCAGTCAGATATGCAGGTTTGGAATATGTCAGATGCAGATATCATTGGAAAGTATAATATATTATTATTATTAGCTTGCTCTTAGAATTAAATTTTGTTAAGATACTGCGTATCTTCATGGCAATCAGATGTTTATGACCATTACAATGTTAGTTTACAATGGAACTATGATGATGAGGGCAACCCAATGTCCTTATCTCATGTCTTTACATGCAAAAACACATCCCGAGCATCATGGTACTGCATGTTCCCAGCTCTGAGCCAAAACTGGTGATGGTACTACAATTTGCAGAAAGATGTCAACCTTTGCTTCCAAAAGCAAGGGAAGGAATGTGTAAGGCCTACTACATTGACAATCCTATACTCTGAGGCTGCCCATTGTGTTCTTATTACCCTCTGCATTGCATCAAGCACCCAGCCTATCAATATGGTTATGGATGAATATTACTGGCAGAAAGTTGAGATGCTTCATCCAGGTACCAAACTTCCAAGCCCTAACACAGTTCAGCGGGACCTCCTTGAAATCTATACAAAGTCTCAGTTTATGTTTGCAATTATTTTATGGTGCAGTTTTTCTGAATCTTCAATTAGTGGTATGCTAATTATTATATAGAAATTAAATAGCACTATTCATCTTGTTCTTGATAGATGGACTGCTCCTTTGGTCTCATCTTATCTAGGCTTGGTTGTCATCTGGTATGAGGAAGGTGTAATACATTGTGCAATTCTTGAGTTTATCTGGTATGTCAGAATTATTTTGTGCTCCCTACAATTGAAGCTAGAATATTACTTGAAACAGGTTAACCAAAAAGCATGATGGCCGGTACTTGGCTATAGTTGTAGCAGATTGTTGAAATGGTTTGGTCTTGATAAAAATGTAAGTTAACATTAACTATAATCACATTAACAGTTGGGTGATCTTCTGACAGCTACTTGGACTTTGCATGGACAATGCCAGTAACTGTAACAAGCTTGCAGAAGTTTTACCTGAACTTCTCCCAGATTTCTGGGGTACTGATACTTGTTTGTGGTGTTTGGTGCATATTATTAATCTTGTTGCAAAGGTAATGTAAAAATTGTGGTGCAAATAACTTTTAAAGCCTATTATTCCAGATCTTCATCTCATTCTTCTTCAAGAAGCTGAAGGTCAGGAAGACTGTCAAAGTCATGTCTGACTCAGGTAATGAAGTGGAACAGGTCTTGGAGGCAGGGGATGTTTCTGATCCGGAAGATAGTGCTATTGTTGAGGAGGCCATGATAAATGCACAGGAGGCCAGAAATGATACTGGACAGATTGCTCACAATGATGCAGTTGTGAAAACACTTTGAGATGTTGCTATTCAGGAGATGGCTGACAAAGGGGTTATTATGATGGATGAAGAGGAACAGCAGGCACTTAAACTTTTTCCTGCAGTATATTTCTATTTTTGCTTGCAACACACTTTTCTAACTGTATATTTCAAGATTTCTGGACTTGCCTGCTGCCTGCGAATGTATCAGCCCTTAATAATAAATTTCAAGAACTTATTGACAAGGATTCTGAGCTTATGACTAATATGCAAGCACTCATTTGATGGGTTCCAACACATTGGAACTCTGATTACTGTCTTTCTGCTCATTTGCAGTTCAAAAATATTATTCAATCTATGACAGGTGTTTCTGAGTACAAATTGAAGGCCTATTGTCTGGAAAATGAGCAGTAGGACCTTGGAGAAGATGTCCAAGAGGTGCTAAAAGTGTAGTCAAGTTTCTCTGTAGTTTGCGCAATGCTAATTGGACTGCCCAGCTTTTCAAAGATATCACACTCCTTTTCACAGGCTGAGGTCCCATTAATTGTTGATGCTCTTCCAATGCTTTTTCATCTGTGTGATAGCCTGGTTGCTGCAGCAGATGACAATCCGCAAGAGCTTGATAATGATGGTGATGATGATGATGATGGTGATGACTCTTCTGAGGATTGTGAAACCCCAGCTGTCATTTGTATCACTTCACACACAAGTGTTCTTCTCATCAACAAATATTTGGACCTAACCTGGGACTGTGAAATATATGTTATATCTATCAGTGGTGTATTCTTGACAATTCTTTGGTTAATAATGACTAACAAGTCAAACAGTCATGTGTCCTGATTGTAAGCTCTCATGGTTTAGAAACCGTGATGAGTTTAAACCACAGAAGATCAAGCAGATCAAGAAGATGGTTATTGATTGGTGGAAAGAAACTTATACACCTCAGAATGATCAGGAGCAAGTAGTACCTGTGCAAAAGAAGAAAAAAGAAATCCATGGTATTCACTCCCACAGTTTAATTAGTTTATCTACTGATTCAAGTTATAGGACCCATCAATTTGGGCTCCAAAAACCACCAAAAAAGCCCAAGCAAATTCTATTAGATCACATTGAAATATATCTGAAGGATGATATACTCTCCTCATTGACAATCCAGGATGCTGGTGGCTACATGGAGTATTGGTTCCAGGCAAGAGCAAACCAACCTCTTCTTTCTAAGATGGGACAAGACTTTTGTTCAGCACCAGGTATTTTTACTTTTTACCTTCCTTGAAAGATCTTTACTGAAATTTATCATGCTTTTAGCCACTTCTGTTGATGCTGAACATGCATTTTCCACTGGTTCAAGTTGTTGTCAAGTCAGCTTCATGCAGCATGGCATGAGTTCTCAAACATTCCAGGCTTGCATGGCTCTAGGCTCCTGAGTTAAAACCCCTATTTTTCCTAAATTCTCAGAAGTGACTCAAATAATTAAAGATGCAATTGGCAATGACAATTAGGCCAAGAGATAGCTTTTTCTTATAGTTTTGTCTTTCTGTACTCAATTTAACACCAAAAATAAAAATTTCGAGTGTATGCTGTTAAAATACTGACTCTCCTCATTTTTAGCTTTCCAACGTATATTTACTTAAGTGAAACGACCAAGAATTGGTGGATCTACGGCTTGTACAAGTTTTGATGCATTCCGCAGGCACTTTAGGCCTGGGTATATCCGGATTAGGGCGAACCGAACCCGAACCGGACCGTAGCCTTACGTCATACAAATTTCGCAATGCAAAGGTCTATTTCAAAATCACCAAATGAATTTGACTAACACAACACAAATGTCTCTCCGCGTCACCGCATTGCCGTGAAACTTTGACTTGCTTACAACTTGCATTACGACTTGCATTACGACTTGCTTACAACTTTCTGATGTATTTGGAGGACGTATAAAATCAGACCTCAGAGGCAGTTATGTCAGAGGCAACAACACCTCTAAAGCCTTTCTAGCAATCAAGGCGGAGAAATATCTTCTTTATGGCCTCCACCACATCCTCATCAAACAATGCACCACCTCCATATCTAACTCAGATCCACGTTCGTCCATATCGCAACTCTGATTTCGAGGAAACCAGAAAAACTTTCCTAGACATGCTAGTTGGAGGTAGGTGCACATATCTGAGAAGTACACACAAATATTTAAAGCCGAGCTTAGATGAATCCCCGTTCACGCTCGCTATGCGAAAGCACTTTACCACCCCATTATCCCTCATCTCCTATTCAATTACTCTCTTTGGCCTACTGGTGCTACTTTTCCTTGCAAACTCCGTTGCTATGCGAAACATAGGAATAGTATTATCGTTAATAGGACCTTCGACATTTTTCTATTCTCGCTATACTCTGCGCTCTGTTTTCAATCAGTATAGAGAGAGGATTCTCACAGGCGATTTGGCGGACATTGGGAAGCATTATCATCTAGTCGACACATCATTAAACGGAAACGGAAATGGAGACGCTGCTACGAGCAAAGGAAAAAGTGGTTTCTGGGTAGCCGAAGCAGTACAGCACGGGGAAAACCAGAGGTCGTTGGCTGCGTAGGTCTAGGTGCGTCGTTGTTTTACGTGCTCGTAAAATATTCACCCAATTTGAACTTTTATCAAGACGCCAATACGAACAAAGATCAAACAAGCGCCGAGCTTCGGCGTCTAGTTATCTCTCCGAAGTATCGACGCCGAGGAATCGCACAGCAACTGATTCGAACAGTCGTCCAGTTTGCTCGCGAACATGAAATTCAGTCTATTTTCCTCACAACTTCTTCTTATCAGCAGCCAGCAATCAATATGTATAAGAAGCTTGGGTTTGATTTGAAGGAGATCAAAGAGGTATCTATTCAGATGCAGACGTTCCAAATTTACGCTTTTAATTTGAATGTAGATAATTACAAAGTATGACAGGTTTAATATTGCTCACATGAGTACTGTTGCCTTTGTGCCCCCTGCTACTCCTACGTTGTATTCAGAGACCTCTGATTCATCACTCTTCAATTGCGAACACAGCGGAGCTTTTTGTTCCATGATATCTTTTTTATGGCTCCGACTCATCAACATCATTCTCCGCCGGAACTTTCCAAATCCCCTAAAGCCGAGAGACCCTGACTGAACCTAAAACGACAACTGCCCATGTCAATGTCCGAATGGCAACAATCCTGAGTATCTGATGTAACGTGGGTTTGTTCGCTACCCATCCAAGGCGCTGCCTGAGTCTTGTTCTTGACCTCCAAGTCATCCCTCAAGTACCCGTGGAGAAATCCGATTCAAAAAGCTTTGCTCATTCCTTGCACAATCTTATTCCATTTATTCGCTGGCGATGTCTGATGTCCCGACACTGACGCCATCCGAGCTTGGCAGACTGTGAGTTGTCGGTCGTTTACTCGATTAATACACATCTAGCTTGTGTTCCCGACTTTACTGAAGTTATGACTTGTAACCAGTGCAGGCCCATTGGTATGTCACTACATGTTGCAGCTTGAAATATTACTAACCGACGTTTGGCAGCTCATCGGCTACATTTTAAACTGGGGCCTATTTGGTGTTCTGGCAATGCAAGTCTGTAAGCATTAAGTTCTCTCAGGCCCTTCTTCTGCTGCTATCAAGCTATCTTTTCTCTGACTATTCTTTCCCCTCAAGATGTGTACTATCTAGCATTTCCGAAGGACCGTGTCATGTACAAGGCACTCGTCTATGGGGCCTTCTTGTTAGAGGCCACACAGACGTTCCTTTTCACAAGTAGCGCTTTCCGGACATTTGCTACGGGGTTCGGGAACCCCGCGGTTCTGGACCAGGTTGACATCCTATGGTTCTCTATTCCCATCATGAGTGGACTAGGTGCGCCCGCCTGTGAGATTCCTGGTCTATTCAGCACCAATCTGATATTTTTACCAGTGGCCTTCATCGCGCAGGCTTTTTATGCGTACCGCATTACTGTCTTAGCGGAGACCAAATACTCGTATCTAGCAGGGCTAATTATGCTGGTGGGTGTTCAAACATCCCTGACAGAACTTCCCGCTAATCTGCTCGTATACCTAAGCTGTCGTTTGTTCAGCTAGGTGGATCTATCGCAAACGGAGTTGACACCAAGAAGGCTGCCTTGTTCAGCCATTTTCTGAAGAGGGACTCGTACATCACAGCTGGAGTGAGTACCAGCTCATAGTCGAAGCCCATTTCTCGTCTCATCATTGTGTAGATTTGGGAAGGAGGAAGCGCTGCTTGCAATGTGGTTATTGCCATTGGCATGACATATTATGTTCGTTTGTCTTTTTGTCATCGTCTTTGAATTTTTGCGACTCATTACCCTCTGTATAAAGCTTTCGAAACAAGACACCAGCATTCATAAAACCAATGTCCTTCTTACCAAGATTATTCAAATGACCATCGAAACAGGCACACTATCAGGTATACTCTAGAAAATCAGTCCGTCTATTCTCATATGACAACTGATCCCTCACACCGCCAGCTATTCTTGCCATCGTCACACTGGTTCTGACGTTCCTACCCGGCCGACCGACATACTATCAGGCCAGCATTAGCGTTTTAGGAAAGATCTATGCGAACTCGATGATGGTCGCATTCAACAGTCGAATGGTTATAGGTTCATCCAATGCTACATCTACAGCGCACGAGGTTCACGCTCCAATCTCATTGTTGCAAACGACGAGGACGCAGGAAATGACCGTAGATATTGACATCAGGCGATCGATGAATAACGGGGCGCTGATTTCCCATGAGGTGTCACTTATCCCTTCGAGAACGTCCAGAGAGTTACCGCAAGTACGTTCGTGTGGTTTTGGCTCCGTTCTTATCTATATCTGATGGCCAACTTGAATCAGGAGAAGGAACTTAAAAGAACTACGAGTGATACAGATGACGACGCACTGGGGCCGTTCCCTAATGCTTCGAAGTGATATGATCCTCTGTATTTTGTACATTATTTATTTGTTAAATTGTAGTTGTAAATTGTACACATGTGACCTACAAATTGTCCACCGATTATTTAGATAAAAGTTATGTGACGGCTTGGAGACTATCTATTACATTTCCCGTTGATTGCCCCCGTTTTCAGGATCACGTCATCGTCTTCCCTTGTTTCGGTTTATTGCACAATACTCCTCAGCTGACTTTAACTAAGTAGCAGTGTCGTCTCTCCCCCTCTTCTCATGGCCGCTGCTATTGCTTCGCCGTGCTAAACATTTATAGTTACCCTTTGACCATAAATGGATGTATTGGAAATTCACTTGAAAACCACATTCATGTGGCGCATTGGGAATTGGTATTCAGAATTCATGTCTTTTTTCGTTTTATGCATGCCTAACAAGTGAAGCTCGTTATTGAAGATGTTATAAATTGGAGCACTATAGCAATTCCATCTCGAGTTAACCTTACCGATGAAAGATTTGAGGTATGGGATTGATGAAGCCAAGTGGAGAAGATCTGAAAGTATCTGCTACGAATTTGACGTCTCCTCCTTGGGGCTGAATTAACTTCTAAAAATAATTACTTCCATTAGAATATGAACTTCCGAACCACTAGGGAAACCAATACCAAGGCCGAGGGAGTGTATTCTGTCCACCGAGGGCCTGAATATAACTGATGAGAAGGATGTTTGATCCGTTCAAAAGAAACTCACCTTTCCATCGCTAGGATTCAGGGAAACCGCGAAAGAGATCCAGCAGTCCTGCATTGTGGTACTCATTGTCGCAGACAACGGGTTAGCACCCTTCAAGCCTCCAAGGATGTATGAAATTTTTGCAGTATGACTAACTAAGAGAAAATATAAGAGAGAGATTTATGATGAAAGATTGGCGCCTAACTCCGAGAGATCCAGCGGCGAAATATACTCGGATCCGGAATCAAAAAGGTGATTGAGCCCGGGTCTGTAAAGTAGTACCCAAATAATTTGACGCCCCTTGCGCTCCAGGGGGTTGATAGACCACGCCGCGTTGAATAGAAGGTAAAATCGCCGACTTGGGATAATTATGAAATTATGTATCTTTCGAATAATGAGAGCGAAAAGAGCTCACTTATGGCAGTAGCTCTCTTGAACTCTCTGTTTAAACCGAAAGTATTGTTTCTAGTACGAAATGAAGATCCTAGTGCAGGACATCGGGATACAATTTTAATATTTGCTTAACTGCAGCAGATAGGGTGGATTCTCCCAGCCCTGGAGGCGAGAACATGGAAAGCAGCATCTGTCAGTGGCTTGTTTCTTCTGGCGAAGATATCCGTTGACCCGCGAACGCTTCAATATTGGCTTGAACCCATTACAGTTCGGCGATTTGGTCTATGAGGCCAAGGTGGACTTATCCTTTGTCACCGGTCGCATTCCCTTGAGGAAACCCCAATGGCTCAAGGCAGTAGTTGATGCTAACCAGAATTATAGGAGTTCCCTGCAGAGAGGCAATGCGATTACTATGCTTCTATTGGTCGAATGGCATGCTTAATACTTACCCGTTTTATGCTTTTGAGCCACGAGGCCCGTTCCATTGTGGATTGAGGTTGCACCGACTGGTACACACAGATGCATTCCGTTAGTCTATCTCCCAAAGTTGAAGAGATATTTTTGCTTACATGTCCGGGCGCCTGTTGTTGGCTTGGTGAGCACAAAATCAAGGAATACTGGAGTATATATGACGAAGAACAACTGACCACCATAAATCCAAAAACATTACGAGAGGCTTTGTATCAGCTAAAATATTTACAGGTCGGAAACCATTCAATTACGAACAGTCTTCTGACACCACCGAAGGGGGCAATAACTACGAGGTCAATCAGATTCGATACGCAAATGCATCGACTTGGTTCGTACCGGTTGAAGGCATCCAGAACCAAAGTTGGTTGCATCGAATGTGAATGTATTTAGCAAAGTAATCAGAACAGAAGGCAGCAAACGAAGATCGCCAACTGGAGCTTTGGAAAAGGAAGACCGATTTTTATTTCGAAGGTCAGTTCGTACTTCAGTCCAACCCGTTCGTGGAGTTTGCGTTACCTCCAAAGAAATCAACGCTAGATTTAGCATACGCCGCCCCTATCACAGATGTGCCTTTCAATTGCATCCCTTGGAGATGCAGATATCTTGTGTGATGAATTAAATGCTAGTGAGAGTAGTAATATTGCAGCCAGAGGCAACATACTTTGAAAATAAAGTACGAGAAACTTCCTTCGCCTAGGAATTATACCAAGCATTCCTATCCGCTTGAAGAATTGGGCGCTGCGTACCGAATAATCGTAGGCTAAGATGCCGAGGGTTATAGCGATGCGTATGAGCCAGTAAGTAAGTCATGAATAAGAGCCGGTGGAGAATTTGACTAAGGAACTAAAAATCACTCAAAAGACGACCAAAATAGAGGCATTCCCTCCGGGATAGTTAACCGCTTGAACACTGTTGATCGACGTTGATGAAGTAGAAGCTGCCCATGAGGGAAATATGGCACCTAGCCTCCAACTTGATGGCGAGAGTATGGTTGGTAGGAGCTTCACGGCCTGATTTTGACTTTTGACGTTTGATCTTTTGAACTTCTAACTCCGACCCGTATATTTCGCACGCCTAATATTTGTTATGTCCTTCCTTATGTATAACCATACCTGGTCGTGCAATTCTGATAATAGGTTTTCGAGCTCAAAATGGAGTTTCTTGGCTGGACTTTTGTACGTTCAGCTCAAATAAAGCTCTATCTTATTTTATGCAAAGCATATGAATTCTCCTTGTCACGTAGACGATTATTCTTCCAGCGCAGATAAGTCTAGCGACGACTCCGAGGAATCGGATGACTCTGAGGATGAGTTTTCTTGCGATAGCTGCAATCGTTTCTTTAAAGACATCTTCAGCCTGAATCAACACCTCACCTTCTCCGAACAGCTTCATTAGTGCTTTGAATGCTCTTGGAATTTTTTCTGAAACTTCCCTCGGTCAAGCAAATGTCGTAATGCCGATGACTTCCTTCCTGCTTCTAACTTCATGATACCAGCATCAAGGGTCTTTGGCGCATAGCGGGAGTAATTTTAAATGCCACTTATACGACTCTATGTTTAAAAGCCCTTCCGGGATCGCGTTACACATGGAATCAGGATGCCACAAAGTTACCCGGCACCAAGTCACGGCGGCAGTACACAAGATGAAGGTGGCTCCCAACATTTCGATTAAGCGCACCTTTATCATCTCGGCAGCTTTGTGGAATGGCACATCATAGTTTGTAAAAAAAAAATGCAAAACTCTGGCCGGACTCAACAGTCATCTACACTCGGCTGCCCAGGATGACGAGAAATTTAGATGTCCGAAGTGTAGTGCAGAGTTCAAGCTCATCTCTGGATTCGTTCAACATTTGGAAAGCCATTCCTGTGGCCAGGACAAGAACAAGCAAGTCGAAAGCTATTTCAACGATTTATCCGGTCAGTTCTCTTGTTTGCTTAAGGTCTGAGCTTGCACCACGGGAGCTAAGAGGTACGTCGCTCAACATATCTTATGGACGCTACCTCATCTGGTGTAGGAGGCCGAAACACAGGTGAACATCGTCCATGGATGATATTCACCTGTTTACAGTCTTCAACTATCTGGTGGACGGACAAACCTATTTTAGCGTGTAGTGCGCACAGTGCAAGCCACAAGGATACCTTTTAGCATTCATTGAGATCTTCCTTCAACTTGACGTTTATTGAACACTTCTTTTTCGGTTGCCAGGTATCGTACTTCTAGCTACCACTTTGTTATGCAAGGGAATTTGTCCCGTTTTTATCTCAGTCAATATGCAGTGCCATGATATCAATTTTAAGCACATAACGCCTTCAAAGGTATGTTCTAAGTCGTGCGCAAAGCACATAAGAGTGAGAAATTTGTTATTATTAGGCGCCCATAAATATCCCGACTATGCATCTGATCCCTCCTTCATTAAACCAAGAGAGTTAGATGTCAGTAATGTACCCATTGAAAATTCATCCAATGTGCTTTTATCTCTCAATATAGTCAAAGACGTAACGTACACCAATTACACGTTCGTAGACTCGGGATTTTGTTACCTCCGACCTCCTTTTAACTAAGGACTAATTATCTACACAGACTTCCTTTGAGAGTAGTTTTAGGTGTAAGTTTCTAGACCCCAAGCCATTGGTCTCTGGCAATGCCGGAGGCCTGACCTCTGTCGCCGCCGTTGCTAAGTTAAAGTTAGTTCTTAGCTCCCAATATAGGTGATTTCCCAAGCAAGGACAGGCGGAATGATCTCTGAACCACCGTCCTGGCGTTTGAATTATGTTCTTAGCTCACAGAAACGCTGTATCCAGTCAAGCGAGAGGTCATGCAGCTATGCTGACATGTATCATTTACGTTCTATCACAACTTCGCCGCGATCTGTAATAAATTTGCAAGGGTTTCCAACTGTCAAACCGTTATAAGTAATTAAGGAACGTGTACCCGTAGCACCTAAGTGCTTAGAGTGATCTCTGCACAAATCCTTGACTTCCATGAAAATTAATCATATCATGTATTCAAATGAGCGTATATCGTCTTCCTCGCACGTCATATGTATTAGTACTCCAGATATCTAATTATAGCTCGCCACTGTCCAGTACACATACCCCTCACCCCTGCAATCGCAACAAAGGCGATTCGAGGTCGACAGACAGAATGAGGGGTGTCCTACTCTGCCGAATAGAGCGCTCCTCAACTCGGTGGAGCAGAAGGCCGATTGGAAAGCTGCCAAGGTGACTTCCAAGTGATGAAAGTTGAGTCCGTGATACATATGTTTTATGGATATATGACCTAAAACGTCTTTTCTAGTTGAAAATAACTGCCATTCGCCATGGTATAAAATCTCTAGTCCAGAGAGTCTAGTAGCTGCATTACTCCTCAACCAGCGCACATCCAACGGTCAAAATTTCACCAACAGCCTAGTCTACTATGTCTGAACTTCAAGGCAGTGAACTCATCCAAAAACGCGTGGAGTTTAATCAGATCTTTGCCGAGTTTGAGAACCTCGTTGTTTACAAACCACAGCGTGAGTCGCTCTTAGATTTAATTTGATGTGTAATGAAGCATATTCTGACCTGCCTTGAACAGTACCCATTGGTGCAAACTGGGGCTATTATGGTCCCGTCGCCTTCAACACCGAAGGTGAAATCAAGACCCATGTATGTCATTCTGCAACATCCTAGAAGTCATTACTCAAGTAACCGCAGGAGGGATTGATCGTCTTGGCGAGGGATGGAAGCGATGCCCTTGGCGAAATCCGTGATTGGGAGCCGGTGTTCGTCGACATCGAGCAAGGCAAATTCTCCACCTGGCGCGGAATTCCTAGGGATCCAAGTAAATACGCTGTCATCGGGAAGTCTTCGTCACTGGCGTCGAGAAGCCCAAGGAAGAGCAGACCGTCGGAATCAAGGCTATTCGCAAGGATCTTATCGCAGAGCGTCGACCTCACCACCTCGTGTGGGAGCGTAGGCTCCCGAAGGCAATTCTGTCACTCTGGGATATACTTGCTTTGGATCGTCTCCATGTTGCGACGGGAGCATTCGTTTCCACCGGTGGGCCCAATCCAGATGATCTCGAACTTGGCGTGGTTCGCTTCAATGCATAGTAGGCATACGAATGAGTCTGTGTATGCCTTATTTTCTTTGTTACTGTGTTTGCTCACATGCTACAATAGCTCGTCTTTCTGCACTCCGAATAATCACAAGAGTTAAATTAAAAACATTTCGGAAGGACGATAAACGGTAACACAAGGAAACAAAGATTTGTACTTAAAAAAGTGATCAATAAAATAAAAATACGTCTGAATGTACTACTGTTCAATTGAATATCGAACTGACTCGCTTTGACTTGCCACGGTACAAGGGGCAACTAATGAACACCACTCACCGCCCGCCTAGCTCAATCGAATAGAGCGTCAGACTCTTACGTCTAAGGGATTTGGTGTCTGATGCCTGCGAGTTAGACCCTCGCAGTGGGCTACTATGTTAATTTTTGGCTTTTGTGTGAACGGAGGCATTGGGAAGAAAGAAGGAATCGATTCACTTTGGTCACATCCGCTGATCATCACATTTAGGCAAGGGAAGTTATTTTTAGCCGGCATTTTTTGTCACTTGGTGAAGTTGGGCTTTGTCTTGTAGCAGGCTTGATGTCTGTACATACACATGAAATATACATTGAAAGTAATTTGACAAAATCTATATTGCTTAAGAGAAGAAATTTTACGTCTTGCTGCATTGTACCACCATTTGGGGTACTTTCTTACAATGAACACCGCCTGTCTAGCCGCTGAGTGTCTAACGTTACATTTAAGCTCTCAACATCCATTGCTCAAAATAACATCAAATTTATGCCATTTTGAGCTCTTTATATCCCTTTGCGACATTTATATTCTGGAAATCGACACTCAAAAATGGTATGCCTGCAGACGACCGTGCGAAATACACAGGTCGAAGTTCGAAGTTCAAAAGTTCAAACGTCAAAAGTGCAAATCTTGCTGTGGAGTTCCCGCTAACCATACGAGAGGCAGCGGATCAAAACTCGAACTGTACAAGAACCCCATGCTACCCATGTGCACTGCGAACCTCTTCGAAACACCCGAAAGAAAATCACGAAGAACATGGGATGATAAAGCTTTTAGTTGACCACGCCCTGAGTTAAAGTTTTCATTTATGCTGTAAAGAGAGTGATGATGTGTATGCGTATATGTATGACAGTGTGTACTAGAGAAAAAATGAGTGTGGGTGTCATAATAAATGTTTCGTGAGTCTCGTGAGGGTAAAAGATCAAAATAGGCATCAGATCAGTCCAGAGATATGCATTCCGCCAGCGACGAACGCTTCCCCGGCTGTCTATCAATCTTGGGTCGCGAACGACTCGATCTGTGGAAGTGATGACGCAGGATTAAAGTAGCTACCAATTGCTGGTATGAAATAACGGAATGATGTATTGACGGATGCAAATGCGGATGAAGAAAGTCATCGCTGTTAAGCGGGGAGACGGAGGGCCGAGTGGAATTGTCGGAGTCTATCACCATCGAACCGTCACAGCATGGTAGGTGATCGTCATCGTGAATGCCTTCTCGAGAGATGTCTTCCACGTTGACAATCATACAATGCACGTCTACGCCGTGAATTATAAGGAGATTCTTCAAATGCTGGGCCAAAATAGCGTCTTGTACATCGAAGCACGAGCTGGACATTATTCTCGATTCACGCGAGACGACTGCAGAAATAATGAGCAAAGTGAGTGGTTTCTATAAAGACAGTATTGGCACCTTCTTCAGGAGTTGCCAATGATTGTCTAGGTCCGTGTTGATGGTATTTGATTTCCAGTCCGTATATCAAAGTTCTGTACAAGTAAAGACATGCCTTCATTTCAGCTGGTGTCATTCGCCTGCGATACCAGTTTGTGCTTTGCCATGTCGATAAAGAGAATGTCGATGTCGACTCTGTGGCAGGCGGGGAGGGAGGGCTTGAGTAGGCAGGCGAGGAAGATAAAGTCGATGCAACGCAAGAAATAGAAGTAGACGAAATTGATGGAAAAGGTACCAGCTCGCTTTGTGGTTCAGGGTCATGTGATGATGTTACAAGGGGAAAAGTGACGGAGAGCGACGCAGTCGGAGGAGAAATCGAAAGTGGAGCAATTGAACGCGGTGATGTAGCCGATGTTGAAGTATTACGAATGTGGAGCGAGGCTATGCGACGAGGACGACTCCTTGTTGAAGTTGAGAGAGCAGATGTTCGTGTTCGTTTACGAGGAGGATCCTGGTCCTGAGGAGACGTATCCTCTGTGGTCTCCACTTGGGAAGAATCTCCTGTAGGTGAATTTCTTGGCGCTGTACTCCGAAGAAGCGAATGTGGTCTCTTTGGAAATGGAATAGTACATCGAACGTCCGTCGACTGGACAGATACTACCAAGACATTCGAAGAATCTGTTTGCATTTCAACTGTTTGCAATGAGCTTTCCGAAGATGCTTTACTGGATGCGGAGATGTTGGCGAGAGATAATGAACACGTAGGTGTGGATCGCTGCGCTGAAAGCTCGACAAGAAAATGAGGAGAGCGTAAAGACAAAGGAGCCGTCTGGTGGTAACGCATCGCAAGAAAACGTCAGTTGAAAGACCCAGGTCGCAAAATTAAATTCCGTGGGTTGAGGTCGATTCTGGGCTCAGAAACCAACGGAAGGAAATCCAGCACGAGCGCGTCCAAAAATCGAGAACGAGGAGATTAGCGAAGTAGAAGGGCAGAAAGGCGCTATCTAGCCTCCTCTCTTTATAAAATCTAGAATGCGTCGTTGTTGGTTGTGCCTGGTGATCGCGTTGTGAATGCGACAAACAAACACTCTTTCGGCCCGACCAATTCAATTGCCGGAGACGCGTTTAGATCAAGGGAAGACGCGTTTGTCACGTGCAATACAAACACCGCATCCCCTTTCCGCTTGTTTCAACGTCCCAGTCGACCCTTAAAAGCTTAACATTTAACATTTAGAAAAGGCTCCAGTGCCAGTATTCGTGAGCCGATTTCCTCCATTACATGGATCACTACCGTCTTTGGTTCGGTTTGGGAGGGTTCGGATAAAACAATGTCATATCAACGGCTTTGTATTTCTAAGTTCCTTGTACTGTTTATTACACGACTATACATTTTGTTATTGACGCGCTAGTACCAGTGACAGCTTACATTTACGAAACTGGGTCTAACTTTGTCTGGACCAGGAAAAGAAATTTTATTTACTAAACTGTACAAAGGTGGGAATTCGCCGAATTCCTCCTTGATTGTTGTTTCATCCTCGAGCTAGCAATGAATAAACAGCCTGTCATATCAACAGAGTTAGCTGAGGTAAACGATTTACGATTGGCATTACCTCTATTTCTTTCGAAAAGGTACTCGCAACAGCTGCCCTCTTGATCTTCATGGCAGCACTGACCAGACCGGTCTCCGGCGTCCACTCCTCTGGCGTTAACACAACGCCACACAGCACCTCGGATCCTTTTAGACCGTTCTTGGTTCCTACCTCATTACATGCATTGAGTACGATATGCTGGACATATGAATCGTCGCAGAGTGTTGCTATATCGGCACTCTTTACGTGAGCTACCGCAGGGTCTTGAGAGAGCGAGAGGGCATGTCGGAGGTTGGCCTCATGAGGGAATAGTATAGCCACAGGGTTCGTGGCCCCCGGGACGAGGTGTACACAGATATTCGAGATGTAATCGCAGGATTTGTAGACGGATTCTAATTTTTCAAGAGCTATAAACTTTTTACGAAGTTAGCATTAAACATGTATAGTATTTAAGATTGTGCAAGTGCAACCCACCTCCCCGTTCGGCATCTTGACAAGATTTTTATCCTAGAAACATGCGTCAAGCATTGACTGGGAAAGCAGTCGTGGGGACCGACAACTCACCTATCGATCAAACTCAGAGTACCATCCTTGTTCCATACACCTACATCGCCAGTCCTAAACCACCCGTCTTTCGTCCAAACACTTTCATCAGCATTTAAGTCAGGGCGCTTGTAATAGCTCTTGAACACCGATGGTCCCCGAATGCAAACCTCCCCTTGAGGGGCGTGTTTGACGACAAATATCCTAGGGAAGGCACATCGAGGAGTTTAATTTCGATAGATGGGACGGGAAGACCAACTGCTCCGAATTGAATGTACTCTGGTGGAAGGAGGGTACACATCCCGCAAGATTCCGTCATTCCATACCCTGAAAAGATGAGAAATTGAGTCCAAAGATATACTACTCATAAGTACCTTGCATCATGGGCATAATCGCAACACTCAGAAACTCCTGAGTATCTTTGCTAATTGCGGCACCTCCATTCATAGCGAACTTCAACTTTCCACCAGTAGCTTCCCTCACCTTACTCAACACTATCCTCTCGCCTAGCCCAGAGAGGACGGGAGTTCCCCGTCTCCTAGCCTCTAGAGCACCATAAAGAGTGCCTTCTTGAGCGCCCCTCCCTCGTTGAGCTTTCCAACGACGCCCTTTCTAATCGTCTCCCAAACACTCGGAACACCGAACATTATCTGTGGTTTCAGCGCAATCAAGTCCCCTCTACACCCTCTCACCCCGACATCCGTGAGCGTCTTCGGCCTAGCATACCCACTAGTAACGCCAACGAAAAGTGCACACAGTTCCACGATGTACTCCAGGACGTGGGCGAGAGGCAGGTACGCGAGGTAGATATCCCCCGCGGGGACGTTGGGCCCGAAGACGATGGTGACAGAGCTGATCGAGGCGACGAGGTTCCCGTGCGTAATGCACACACCTTTGGGCGCGCCGGTTGAGCCGCTGGTATACATGATGCATGCGAGCGTCTCGGACGATGGCCTTCTTCCTTCGAGTAGCGTACTGGGAAGGGGCCCCGACTGGTCATTTTGCCCTAGCTTTCTCAGCTCGTCTAGATGCATGAATTGGAGATCGGGACGCGTGGCTCTCATCCCATCCAAAACCGCTGTGCTTGAGTGCCATCGTACAACACCACTCTGAGCTTGGGTGTGTTGGGGACAACACGAGCGAGAGTGGGTAAAAGATCAGAATTCGTGAATATGGCAACACAGTCGGGTTCATTCAGGAGTGGGTCAAACCGTCCGCACCAAGAGTGTCGTATGCCGTGGCTATAGCGGTTGAGATCGAGGCGCATCCATGGGACACGAGCTGCCAGTTTAGACTGGCATGATATCGGATAAGGTATGATGCTGAATGGGGAAAGGCAGACATACCTCGTCTGGGAGTATACATTGACAACATCTTCCTTCGTAATCCCAAGCCTTAAGAGCCCATTGCGCACCTCTCCCACCGCCTCCGCAAATTCCAGAAAATTCAAGAATTTATAATCACTCAGCTCGAGCAGCTTCCATGTCTTCTTCTGCTTCACCTCCTTTCCATTGATGACGCTGACAACCTCTCGAATCTCTTCGTGCACCTTGATAGTGTCGCGCGAGCCCACAGCATTGTATTTGGTGCCGTACGTGCGAGCAGCATACGCGACGACGTCTGGAATGGTGGATACAGAAGGATGGGGACGCTCGACGAGTTGGGTGGGAGGTAACAGCAAGCTGGCGGACAGCGCCCTCTCCACTTCCGGATACGGGGGATGTAATTTCAACAGAACCACGACCAAAATGATTTGGGGTCGAAGAGAGAGACCAGATGTTAGTAGATGAAGTGAGTCCGAGGACATCGTCCGCTCGTCGACAGACTGATGTTACTAGTGATGTTACTAGTGAGGGTAATGGCAGAAGTAACGATTGCACAGTCAATTTCTGAGGGGGATCTAGCTTCGAGCTTGTGAAAAGCTCGGATTTGGCAGCATGCTTGACGTTTCCCTCGCATCGGTGTACTCTGGTCTAAGTTTGACATAGTGTGTGGGGAGATCAGATGAGAATCAAAGAATACCAACACTATTAAGCATTAAGTGTTCTAGACAAGCCACGTCAGTGAGCCTTCGCAAATAGGATTGTACCTGAGGATCGTGAACAATAAAGAGAGCTGAAGCTTCAAACGCTTCAGAACGAAGTTGTTGTAAAGAAACAGGGATAAATTCAAAATTAGGGATGAAGAAAAATAATTCCACGGTCTGGTGAAACCCCGGATCAAATGACTTTGCCGATAAGATAGACTGGTGTTACGTCCTGCCTTGGCCTGTCTAAATCGACGACCAGGGATGCACGCTAGATTCTAATGTGCGTTAAGCATAGTTGAAGATGCAATGGTTACAGGATAATAATATTTAAGCGCTCGTCGATCTTCAGTATTTGCTCAGTCGTCAAACAAGGTAACTTCAAACCCTTCTAACTTGACCTCCAGCTCCTCGTTTTCCCTGCCCTCTCCTTCAGGAACGGTTGGACGAGCACCGTACACGCCAACGAGCAAAGTTCTGCTCTGATCCTCCTGAATCGCTTCTCCACTGTCGACGTCGTGTCTGAAGAACCAAGTGATTTCCCTGATACCCAACTTTTCGCCGGTTTCTTCGTTGATGATGTACACCCACAGACTTTCGACTCTGTCGTCTCCCTTCGTCTCGCGCTCGACCTGGATG
>JAJIRX010000272.1:0-39443 GCA_023853785.1 Psilocybe azurescens | reverse complement strand
GTGTCCTTGAGCGCACACTAAGTTTGGGGCAACGTCCCGTTGCCCCAAGTCGTACGATTACCAAATAAAGATGATCGCTGATCGCTGATGCATCCGGATGTCCCTAAAAATGTGAGAGCAAGGACAGTTATGGGGTTAGAACCTCCTAAAGAATTAAACGGAAAATTTGGTCCGTCATCGTTGCTCTACTTGCTCACTTCAACCATATCGAGAGCGTGGCAGCTATGACAGAAAGTCGGTCTAGTATGTTGAAAATAGTAATCTACTTGGTCTTTGATTCGTGATGTTTGACGCCAACGAAACCAACAATCGACTCACTCCAGCGCAAGTGAATTCACTGTCAGTAATGAAAAGCCGTCTCAGTAATTGATATCGGTACTACACAAATATTGAAAGCTACAAGGGGATGTACAGGTAGCAAGAATATCCTTGTCCGGATGATCTGGGAGCGAGACTATAATATCTTTGTCAACAGGTGAGGCAAGCCAACCCGTGAGCCGAACCAGCTCTACAAGCGTTGAAGATCAGCGATCGTATTTCTGTGTTGCAAACACTCGTCAGAGTATGTAACCGACATTGGGCGTATTTGCGGGTTATACTAGTATCGCTAGTCAGATCCCTCTGAGGTGTGACCTCACTTTCCTCTCAGGTATTTGTGTCTATGTAGTAGAGTTTGTATACAGGCAAAAAGATTGGATTCACTGACTGCCATTGACACTACGACTACGTATTCATGTCCTCGTCAGAGTTCGCATCAGAGTTCTCGTTAAAATCCTCGTCAGAGTCCTCATCCTCCATTTCTCCCGAATCATTAGTTCCATTATTATTATCTTCTTCGGAATCACTAGCACCCTCTTCAACTAGTGAGGCGAGCCACCCCGTGAGCCCAGCAAGCTCTTCAAGCGAGAGTGATGAGCGATCATATTTCTGCGTTATAACCATGCGTCAGTGCAAGTCACAGAATGTAACGGCGTATCATAGCGGGCATACCAATAACAACACATTAATTCCAGAGCAGAATCCTAAGGGTGGGTTCCATGGCGTGGGATTGGTTGAAGACAAACACGTAATGCACGGAGTGCAGTCAGGTTTCGTTCAGTTGGGTATGCGTAGGGTAAACACTCTCCAAAATAGGTATCGAAGAATGGCAGCTCCAATGATACATCGAATTGTGGATGCAGCTGTCGATATAGACACTTGACGTTCTCATTAAGAAGATATGTAGCCAGATAAGGATACCAGGTTGAGCGGTCAATAACCGAGTTGATTCCTGGAGAGTTATTCTTCGAATTATCGCCACCGAAGAACTGATCCTGAAAGTTTTGGAGATACCAAAACGACCGTGGACGATAAGAATATTCATGCAGATCGGCAAGCCCTTCCTCCACGATGGTATATACATTGCGATCGTCGGACGGTTGCATCACATGCAGCACAGCGCCCAGGCTGCGATTTTGACGTTGAATTACAATGAGTTCCGTGAGATACCGACAGCTCTGGCAAGAAGGTAAAAGATCCGATGATAGATCCCAGTTACTGCCTGTGACATTCTGGCCGGGAGACCTGTGTCGTACTCTGCAATCAGCGATAGCGACACAGGATCACACTATCGGAATGATCATGATGCATAATAGTTAGTGCCATACGACCTCCAGGAGATATAAATATATACGTGCCAGTTTTGCGTGTATCCAGCACATTGCATCTAATGCAAAGTCATTCAGCCCCATTTCCATCTCAGGTTTGCGTATACAAAATATGTTCCACAGCCTGGGATCCAGTAAAAGTGTCAAAAACAATCGTCCCTGTGCATCGGAGAGTAAATGCTTTATCCTTGATCCCCGAATTCGGTTGGTATAAAAGAAGGATTGCAGAATAGTCACTCTTGAGACAACCTCAGCACAGGGTAGCAAGTTTGGGCTTGATTCGGAACAAATGTTGGTTAATAATATATTTAACAAAGCAGTATAAAACTTACGCAATTGAATCTTTGGCACGCTTTATGGTATCATGACCCAATATAGTCAAACAAAGACACATGAGTCGCATTGACTGCCCGATCCATCGAGAAAGCAATTCCTCGTCTCCGTATTTATCAATATACGTCTCGAACCGGGATAGACGTACAATGTATGCAACCCTAAGATTTGACGACTCCCACTGCCACCAAACAGACAGGAAACAACTGGGCATCTCGCTCGATAGGTTCACTTCTTGAAGCTGTTTCATTGTGTCAATGGTGATATCAAAGTCATACGAGGCGTAGAGTACTAGTGAGGTGATGCTGAGCATGTCATTTTCTTTGAGATAATGTATGATTCTGCACTCAGCGAGGTCCAGAGTATTCTTGTAACGAGATTGCTTGGGATAAAGTTCGCCTGACCAAGAACGAAAGATTTCCAGATATTGCAATAAATATGAACTATACAGAATATTTGTCGAATCGGAAGAAATGAAGGCTTTGAACTTCAAGTCGAGCTCTGCTTCAAGAGCTTCTAAAGTGTTAATATTCCACAGAATGCCAGGTGGACAAGGTATGCTGTCCAGCAAGTGGTTCAAAGACATTACGCCGATAGTGCTGTTGGTGTATTCAATAAAAGCAGTTAGTATGAATTGCGGACAAAGCGAATGAGCTTACTAAGTCTTATGTTGTTCAACTTCTGGCTTCTGCTCTAAAGCATCCCCAAACAGATTGAAAATAGTAAACAAGAACAGATGAGAAATTTCGGCCACATCCACAAAATATTGTCCTGAGCGAGCTTGATCCTCGAGAAATTCCCGAAACGATAAATGGCAGAACCTGATGTTTGTTTCGTCTGGACACCCACGTGGGCCATAAAATACTTCCAATACTTCTTCAGCTTCAAACTCTACAGGTTGTACTTCAATGAGCGAGTTGAGGGCGGCTAAATTGATAGCTATCACTCCAGCATCTACTTCGAGAAAAATCTCTATTGTTTGAACTGTCAAGTCGAGAATTATGCCTCCAAGGACCAGATTCAATGCTACTCGATGAGTATCAGGGATACGCGATAGAATTGCGGCATATAGGGAGTCAAGGGTTGAGAACGCAGTGGCACGATGAGGTCCAGCCGTCGTCAGTATCTGGAGCTGTTCTCGAGGGTCACAGAAGTCGGACGAGTAGCCAACAAATTTGACGATAGTGGATGCATAGATAAACTGGCCAGAAGATTCTTCAACGAAGCGTTTGACAATGCGTGTGGGTGGCCATGGTTGTACCACAGAGCACATGATGAGACTGTATTTGTTGCAAATCTCGGCGAATTCAGCGACCAAATATCTTTCGATATCGCCGTCTGCATCTCCAACCTCATTGAGTGATATAGGCAGTGTGAGATCGTGATTAGTCGCTACTTCAAATGCATCCCTGATCCAATATTCGGGACGGCTCGCAATAAGAAATCGAAGGGGTAAGTTATGATGACGAATATAATAGGATATGAGAGAAAGGATGTTCTTCTGAGTGGTCGAATTCGCACATTCGTCGAGGCCGTCGATAATAATAGTAGGCGTATGGGCCGACCAGTTTGATACTTGTAAGAGAGGGTCAACGATAAGAGCCTTGATTTGAATTTCCATTGACCTCGTAGGAAGCATCGGATCTTTGAACAATGTGTCGTTTATGACGGGTAGTAGGGCGGGGAATTGAACTGCAAGCTGATATGCAAGTGTCGAAAAGAGTTTGTTGCCATCTCCACGACCCATGTTATCTCCAGCGGCGAAGAAAAAGCTTTCTCCATATTGACTTTGATATGCCTGCCAGAGAAGCTCTGCGATTGACTGTGCGATCGCTGATTTTCCGGATCCTGCTGGGCCGTACAGCCATATGACACTATGCTCGGGAGCAGGGTTGATAATCCAATCTGTTATGATCTTGAGTGCTTTTTCTCGCGTCCCGGGATGACACTTTCCGGGCGGGAATCGTGCAGAGGAATCGAACATTGCGCCAGAGGCAATATGCTGCCCAAGAACGTGTAGTCCTTACATGAACATGCAAATAAATGCTCTAGCGTGAGTTTGGCAGCAGAGAGTTCTTACCAGTGTCCTTGTTTACATTGTAGTGATAATCGCCTTGGACGTTTACTAAATGACCACCATTGATGATGAAGTTACTGCGCTGTGGGAACATTTGGCTGCTGGATGGGTGATACCCGGACGGAATGAGTGTAAGGTAAGAGAAGTGGTTGAAGTAGCTTTCAATCGCTGTAAGTGTCGAATCGAGTGCTTCAAGTGCGAAGAAACGATTGGGGCAAAATTTAGAACAGCAAAGGGGCAAATGAT
The DNA here is from genome assembly GCA_023853785.1 of Psilocybe azurescens. NCBI lineage: Eukaryota > Fungi > Basidiomycota > Agaricomycetes > Agaricales > Agrocybaceae > Psilocybe > Psilocybe azurescens. The sequence continues at coordinate 35,141 of JAJIRX010000272.1, read as the reverse complement.
TGGAGAGTGGTGGGTATTATAGTGGACTTTGGGTTCACGCTGACATAGCCTAGGGACGGTACAAATGTATCTACAAGAATAGAACCATATACCACAGCCACCAGCACGTTCATCAATGAGTCTTCCTTGCACAGATCGGCTTTAAGTAGCTGAACGTAAGTAATTGGTAGCACTTATGGCGTATATAAGCCGGGACAGTGTCAACCGTAGCTTATACAAGGATGCACTGCCATTAAGCTATGCATATTCAGGATGCCCGGAAACCATGTATGAACACATAAGAACACGCTAACCTACTAAGCGAACACCGGATGATTTGAGTCAAGTGGGCAATATAGGCAATTAATAACAATGACTTGATAGACTAAGAAACTCAGGCAATCGCTGAGTGCTCTCGGACGCCAAGGTCGTTTTGGATGCAAATATAGACAGTTGGTTGCTCATAACAAGGTGGCTGTTGCCGTTTCGAACATCTTTAACAAATTCGGTAAACTGGAAGTTGTCCGGGGGTTCTGTTGTATAGAACCATCGTCTGCAGGAACTTCTGGACATAATGCTTAGTGATGGTACAAATGTAGCCTGATTACAAGCATCGACTCCGTAGCGTGTGGGTATGATCGATTATTCAATATATCTACGTGCTTTTATTGAACCGGATGGTACATTGAACCGAATATTGATCGAAAGACGATCATTCAAAGCAGTTGATCGAGAATTTCCGCAACGTACAACAGTCAAGAGCACTGTACCTGATTTACCTCTGCATGTTCATTGATTCTTCCACATAAATTCGGCTGCGATAGGCTTCTGACATTAATTCTAACAGAACTTAAGTCTGTACGAGATGTTTTGTTATTGCCAGGGTGTAGAAACCGACTTCGAGTAATTAATGCGTCTCAGAACTGGCGCAGCACGCTTGCCGCTTAGTCTACTGCGTCGACGACTGATCTACCTGTAACGTGTTCTGCAGGCGGCGGTTGATTTCGAGGAACGAGGAACGAGGAGTCACTGAGGCTATCTCCACATATAACGAAAATGACGATAAGAGGAAACAAAACGAAACGAAACAGCATCTCCTTTGGCTCGCCCTCGGCCTCAGCTTTCGCATAACCCATCTCACAACCAGCATCATAATAGTTGCGCTCCGCATCCTGCTTCTTACCACCAGCATCCCCACTCACATGTTCCACGGCCTTTGCCCTGTGCCCCTTTAAAATTCATAACGGTAAATTCTTCATGCGATACATTATAAACTCGAGTAATGTAGATTCCATGTATAGTTATGTAGCCCTACCTTTATTCTGTTGCCACGAAGTATTCCTTTCCCCCTTTATTTCAATAGAGACGGTGGCAGTGGAAAATCGTGTGCTGGGTTTTCGTTGGCGCTCTGGGATACCAGCTCATTGTCGCCTTCCTTATCTAAGTGTCGGTTGATTTACTGTATAGTGACCAAATAATTCTTCAGCGCTTCCGCTTGCGCTGCGTGTAGTTTTCTATACTGCACGCTCGACGCTCAGATCCATCGAGACTTTCAACATACTATGCACCTCTGGATACTTATACTGAAGGAAATGCCGGTCTCCTAATCTCCGGCGCATCACGTCCTTTTCCCCCGCTCCGAGTTCGAGTGCGAGTTTCGTTCCCGAGGGGTCAAACCTATGTATACATAGCTAACAGACCCGGACCCCAAGCCTGAGGCTATTTCTCATCCCCTGCTACCTCCGCTGCTCATCTTCCCATGATCAAGGCTTCCATACCCTCCCAGCTTTTAGATTACAAGTACGATTGCCCCGAATGTACTGTACCTCAGTGCTTATATACTGAAATACATATTGTATGAATACATGAAGATCGGCACGGCTTGCACTATATCATATAGATTAGGATTATATCGTAGAATATGCAACCAACCAACCAGGGAAGAAATCGAACCTAACCTAAACCAAAAAAAAAAAAAAAAAAAGAAAAGAAAGAAAAAGGGGAAAAAGAGTACTCCGAACGGCAGTGGATCGCTCTTTCTTTATTCCTTCGGTTCGTTAGAATTCAATTCATTCCAGTTTAAACTAAACGTCCAGGTTGCGCTAACAAAAGGGATAATATATGCTGATGACTGGGATGAAGGAGGTATTGTATTCGCTGGATCGATAGGACAGGATAGGATAAAAGAACAAAACAAAACAAAATCGGAGTTGATGTGGTATGGTGCGGTAAGCTATGATGAGATGAGATGAGATGAGATGTGTTCAGTGGTGATGAGCGAAATACAACGAGACGAAATACAATGAGTGATGTGATGTGATGTGATGGGCGGATGTGCGCTACGATGAAGAAGCGATGAAGCGAGAGGAGGTGTGGTATGGTGTGATGAGAAGCATAATGATGCACACTAAGTCAGAATCAGTATGTCGTCAAGAAAGAGTACGAGATAGAAATGGCAACAAAATAACCAAGACGCGGAGCAGTGTAACGTCATGACCCCGCACACACGCGTGATGGTGGTGGTGGTTGGTGGTATTGGACTTCGTGGTTCGTTAGAGCAGCATGGTGGGAAAGGCGGAAGCAGTAGCGGCGGTGCAGCTGTGGTATCGATATTGATATTGGTCGTAGTGTCGATGGTATCGGTGTTGGTATCGGTGTTGGTATCGGTATCGGTGTCGTCAGTGTTAGCAGTGTCGGTCAATGATGTTTTGGGTAGTGGGTAGCAGTAGTCGAATATAGACAGATTAGATGAACGCGGTTCTGGGGGTGGGGGTGGAAATGGCGGCCAGGTGAATGTATGCGCAGAATCGGGTGTGGAGGCACACATGGACTGAGGACTCAACGCTGACGCAAGCGGACATGGGGGTGGACGCGCCGCGGAATTCCTCAGCGCCATGAATATGAGCAACCATAACCAGTATATCCAGCTATCCATGCCCACCAGCCAGCGCCCGCGGTGCGCACCGCCATAATTCAATCGCTCTCAATCGCCCCAGCTAACGACCAGCGACCCCGCATCCCGCATCCCGCAACTTGATTCACCGCATGCCAGTGCCGGTGCCGACGATCGACGCGGGCGAGGGCGACACACAAAGTATCGGGTTGTGCGTCGCTGCATCGCCCTTCGTTTTATGCGAGGAAGGAGAAGGAGATAGAGATGAGGAGCGGAGTGGAGGCGATGACAAAGAGGACGAGGATGATGACGAAGAATAGGAAGATGGTGATGGCGGCAGGCGTGAAGGGGAGGTTGGACGAGGATCGTGGAGCCGCGGGGTCACTTGGGCTTTTCCACCTTCCACTTCCTCTGTGTCACAAGCTCAAGCTTGGTAAACCGCACCCACACCGACGTCCTTCCTCTTCGCAGGACCCTCGCGGGACGCGAGGGACGATGAACTGAACGGTCCTCCTGCTCCTGCTCCGTGTCATGATATAGGGGCGCCGACCGCGCCTCTCGTCAGCGGCACACCCATATGCCCCTGCACATTGCCTGCCGCGCCCGCATTATACGAAGCGCACGGCGGGAAATTGAGCTCCGGCCGACTCAACTTCAAATTCCGCGCGGAGCGTGACGTAAACGCAGACGTCGACCGCGAAGGCGAAGGAGAGGATACGGAGACGATCATCGCCGACTGGGAAGACAAGTGTTTGGGTTTGAAGAAATTTAGGTTGTACAGGTTGAACGGGAGGTGAGATATTACGTTGACCATTTTACTTTATTTTTGAGAGGAAAGGGAAAATTTTAGTCTGTGTGCTCATTAGGAAGGATGTAGGAAAAGGGGATGCACAGGGAAAAAAAAAAAGCGGAGGGACGTAGGCGAGGAGGGGAGGAGGAAGAGAGAAGGACGAAATACAGAAAGAAGGACGAAAGAACGGAGAGGAAGGAGGCAGCAGAACACTCACCCTCTTTCAACCGCACGATATGCGGCATCCGCTCCTTCATCCTCTGATGATCGATCACATACGCGCTGGGATAGGACCTATGAGTATCAGTGAACATGAGAAGCCGTTGCGCGGATCGTCGTCTCACTACATTGGCAGGAACAGGACAGGGGGACAGAGGGTAGAGGGTAGAGAAGCAGAAACTCACGGCGTCGGGTCATTAGTAGCTGGTATAAGAGATGTATATGAGTGCTCATTCGGGCATGTGTCCTGTATTCTAGCCCACATTCCCGTTTCAAATTCCTGTCAACACAGCACAGAACGCAACACAGCATCAACTCACGAAAAGACTGGCCGCTGCCGCTGTGGGCTTGTGCTGGAAGCAGCAGGAGAAGATGCTCAGTATCGACGACGTAGGGGCCATGTCAGTCACTCTCCGTGTACACGGACGAGAATTGTGCAGAACCTTGAAGAAGGAAGCAAGAAAGAAGAAATTAGTCGGGATTCAATAACTGGCGTTCCTCTCACATTCCTTAAATAGAAATATGTAAAATTTAAGGGGATAGTTATTTATAACCATTAAGTACAAATGTCGGTTGGGTAGAGTGATAATTGATGCGAGTTATTAATTGTACTTAGGGCAATTGGGATTGCCCTGAGTATTTTTCAACTCGAAAGAACGGACTTCCTCCGTTATTATCGGCCGAAGGAATTGCACTACGGCATGATATTTAGTATTTATTACAAATTGCCAACATCCTGAAAATTTTTATCTATATATATGGTGTTTATTTACATCAATGTACTAGATTGCAACTAACGAATTTCATACATGCAAAATACCCTGCCTTCGTAATAGTACTTCTAGCTATGTTAGACATTTTAAAGTAGTTAGGCTAGAGTGGCCGGTTAGGTTAGGTTAGGTGGTTAGTATAGGTTAGACTGTTAGAGAATGCACATAAGCGTGTCCTTGAGCACGCACTTAGTTTAAACTTTAGGGCAAAGGGACGTTGCCCAGTCGTGCGATTACCAAATAAGGATGATCGGTGATCGACAATCCATCACATGTAACCCTAAAAATGTGAGACGGTGTGGAGGGCAAGGACAGTTGAGGGTCCGTCATCGTTGCTCTACTTGCTCCCTTCGACCATTATCAAGAGCGTGGCAGTCATGAGAGAAAGTCTGTCTAGTGTATGTTGAAAATAGTAATCTACATGGTCTTTCATTCGTGATGTCCGACGCCAGTGAAACCAACAATCGACTCACTCTAGCGCAAGTGAATTCATTGTCAGTAATGAAAAGCTGTCTGGGTCATTGATATCGGTATTACACAAATATTGAAAACTACAAGAGGATGTAGAGTACAGGTAGCAAGAATATCCTTGTCCGAATGATCTGGGAGCTAGACTATAATATCATCGTCAACAGGTGAGGCAAGCCAACCCGTGAGCTGAGCCAGCTCTACAAGCGTTGAAGATCAGCGATCGTATTTCTGTGTTGCAAACACTAGTCAGAGTATGTAGCCGGCATTGTGCGTATTTGTGGGCTATACTAGTATCGCTAGTCAGACCGTCTGAGGTGTGACCTCACTTTCCTCTCAGGTATTTGTGTCTACGTAGTAAAGTTTGTATACAACCAAAAAGATTGGATTCACTGACTGCCATTGACACTACGTATTCATGTCCTCGTTAGAGTTCGCATCAGAGTTCTCGTTAAAATCCTCGTCAGAATCCTCATCCTCCATTTCTCCCGAACCATTAGTTCCATTATTGTTATCTTCTTCGGAATCACTAGCACCTTCTTCAACTAGTGAGGCGAGCCACCCCGTGAGCCCAGCAAGCTCTTCAAGCGAGAGAGATGAGCGATCATATTTCTGCGTTATAACCACGCGTCAGTGCAAGTCACAGAATGTAACGGTGTATAATAAGGGCATACCAATAACAACACAGTAATTCCAGAGCAAAATCCTAAGGGTGGATGCCATGGCGTGGGATTGGTTGAAGATAAAACACGTAATGCACGGAGTGCAGTCAGGTTTTGTTGAGTTGGGTATGCGTAGGGTAAACAGTCTCCAAAATAGGTATTGAAGAATGACAGATCCAATAATACATCGAATTGTGGATGCAGCTGTTGATATAGACACTTGACGTTCTCATTAAGAAGATATGTAGCCAGATAAGGATACCAGCTTGAGCGGTCAATAACCGAGTTGATTCCTGGAGAGTTATTCTTCGAATTATCGCCACCGAAGACCTGATCCTGAAATTTTGGAGATTCCAAAACGACAGTGAACAAGAATATCCATCCTGATCGGCAAGCCCTTCCTCCACAATGGTATATACATTGCGATCGTCGGACGGTTGCATTACATGCAGCATAGCGCCCAGGCTGAAGTTCTGACGTTGAATTACAATGAGTTCCGTCAGATACCGACAACTCTGGCAAGAAGGTAAAAGATCCGATGATAGATCCCAGTTACTGCCTGTGACATTCTGTTCGGGAGCCCTGTGTCGTACTCTGCAATCAGCGATACCGACACAGGATCACACTATAGGAATGATCATGATGCATAATAGTTAGTGCCATATGACTGCCAGGAGACATAAATATATACGTGCCAGCATTGCGTGTATCCAGCACATTGCACGTAATGCAAAGTCATTCGGCCCCATTTCCATCTCAGGTTCGCGTATACAAAATATGTTCCACAGCCTGGGATCCAGTAAAAGTGTCAAAAACAATCGTCCCCGTGCATCAGAGAGTAAATGCTTTATCCTTGATCCCCGAATTCGGTTGGTATGAAAGAAGGATTTCAGAATAGTCATTCTTGAGTCAACCTCAGCATCGGGTAGCAAGTTTGGGCTTGATTTGGCAAAAATATCGGTTAATAATATATGTATCAAAGCAGTCTAAAACTTACGCATTTGGATTTTTGGCACGCGTTACGGTATCATAACCCACTATAGTCAAACAAAGACACATGAGTCGCATTGACTCCTTGATCCATCGAGAAAGCAATTCCTCGTCCCCGCATTGATAAATGTATATGCTGAAGTAGGGTAGTCTTGCAGCATATGCATGCCTAAAACTTAACCCCTCCCACTCCCACCAAACAGACAGGAAACAATGGGGTATCTCACTCGATAGGTTCACTTCCCGAAGCTGACTCATTCCGTCAACGCCGATAGTTTCACCGCCATACGAGGCGTAGATTACTAGTGGGGTAATACTGAGCATATCATTGTCTTTAAGATAATGTATGATTCTGCACTCAGCGAGGTCCAGAGTATTTGTGTAACGGGGATATGGTTCGTGCGTCCAGACACGAAAGATGTTCAGATATTGCAATAAATATGAACTGTATAGAATATTTGTCGAATCGGAAGAAATAAATGCTTTGAACTTCAAGTCGAGCTCTGCTTCAAGAGCTGTTAAAGTGTTGATATTCCACAGAATGCCAGGTGGAAAAGGTATGCTGTACAGCAACTGCTGTAAAGACATTGTTCTTATTATACTGTTGGTGTATTCAATAAAGGCAATTAGTATAAATTTTAGACAAAGCGAATGAGCTTACTAAGTTCTATGTTGTTCAACTTCTGGCTTCTGCTCTAAAGCATCCCCAAACAAATTGAAAATAGTAAACAAGAACTGATTAGAAATTTCGACCACGTCCACAAAATATTGTCCTGAGCGAGGGTGACTCTGGAGAAATTCCCGAAATGATAAATGGCAGAACTTGATTTTCGTTTCTTCTGGATAACAACGCGGACCATAAAGCACTTCCAAAACCTCTTCGGCTTTAAACTTCATCTGTTCTACTTCAATGAGGGAGTTGAGAGCTTCTAAAATGATAGATATCGCTCCAGCATCGACTGCGAGAAAAATCTCTATTGCTTGAACGGTCAACTGGAGAATAATGCCTCCAAGCACCAGGTTCAGTGCTGCTCGATGAGTATCAGGGATACGCGATAGAATTGCGGCATATAGGGCGTCAAGGGTTGAGAACGCAGTGGCACGATGAGGTCCAGCCGTCGTCAGTATCTGAAGCTGTTCACGAGGGTCACAGAAGTCGGACGAATAGCCAACAAATTTGACGATAGTGGATGCATATATAAACTGGCCAGAAGATTCTTCGACGAAGCGTTTGACAATGCGTGTGGGTGGCCACGGTTGCACCACAGATGACATGATGCGGCTGTATTTGTTGCAAATCTCGCTGAATTCAGAGATAAGATATTTCTCGATATCGCCATTTGCGTCTCCGATCTCATTGAGTGATATGGGCAGTGTGAGATCGTGAATAGTCGCTACTTCAAATGCATCCCTGATCCAATATTCGGGACGGCTGGCAATAAGGAATCGAAGGGGTAAGTTATGATGACGAATATAATAGGATATGAGAGAAAGGATGTTCTTCTGAGTGGTCGAATTCGCACATTCATCGAGGCCGTCTATAATAATAGTAGGCGTATGGGCCGACCAGTTTGATACTTGTAAGAGAGGGTCAACGATAAGAGCCTTGATTTGAATTTCCATGGACCTCGTAGGAAGCATCGGATCTTTGAACAATGTGTCGTTTATGAAGGGCAGTAGGGTGGGGAATTGTACTGCAAGCTGATATGCAAGTGTCGAAAAGAGTTTGTTGCCATCTCCCCTACCCATGTTGTCTCCGGCGGCGAAGAAAAAGCTGCCGGCATATTGACTTTGATATAACTGCCAGAGAAGCTCTGCGATTGACTGTGCGATCGCTGATTTTCTGGATCCTGCTGGGCCGTACAGCCATATGACACTGTGATCGGGAGCAGGGTCGATAATCCAATCTGTTATGATCTTGAGTGCTTTTTCTCGTGTCCCGGGATGACACTTTCCGGGTGGGTGTCGTGCAGAGGAATCGAACATTGCGCCAGAGGCAATATGCTGCCCAAGAACGTGTAGTCCTTACATGAACATGGAAATAAATGCTCTACCTTGAGTTTGGCAGCAGAGAGTTCTTACCAGTGTCCCTGTTTACATTGTAGTGATAATCGCCTTGGACGTTTACTAAATGACCACCATTGATGATGAAGTTACTGCGCTGTGGGAACATTTGGCTGCTGGATGGGTGATACCCGGACGGAATGAGTGTAAGGTAAGAGAAGTGGTCGAAGTAGCTTTCAATCACTGTAAGTGTCGAATCGAGTGCTTCAAGTGTGAAGAAACGATTGGGGCAAAATTCAGAACAGCAAAGGGGGAAAATGATTGGAGAGTGGTGGGTATTATAGTGGACTTTGGGTTCACGCTGACATAGCCTAGGGACGGTACAAATGTATCTACAAGAATAGAACCGTATACCACAGCCACCAGCACGTTCATCAATGAGTCTTCCTTGCGCAGATCGGCTTTTAAGTAGCTTAACGCAAGTAATTGGTAGCACTTATGGCGTATATAGGCCGGGACAGTGTCAACCGTAGCTTATACAAGGATGCACTGCCATTAAGCTATGCATATTCAGGATGCGCAGCGACCATGTATGAACACATAAGAACACGCTAACGTACAAAGCGAAAGGCGGATGATTTGAGTCAAGTGGGCAATATAGACAATTAATAACAATGACTTGATAGACCAAGAAACTCAGGCAATCGCTGAGTGCTCTCGGACGCCATGGTCGTTTGGGAGGCAAATATAGACAGCTGATTGCTCATAACAAGGTGGCTGTTGCCGTTTCGAACACCTTTAACAAATTCGGTAAACTGGAAGTTGTCCGGGAGGTTATGTTGTATAGAACGATCGTCTGCAGGAACTTCTGGACATAATACTTGTTGATAGCACAACTGTAGCCTGATTACAAGCATCGACTCCGTAGCGTGTGGGTATGATCGATTATACAATATATCTACGTGCTATCATTGACCCGGGTGGTACAGTGAACCAAATATTGATAGAAAGACGATCATTCAAAGCAGTTAACGGAGAATTTCCTGAGCCCCTTTAGAATTCATAACGGTAAATTCTTCATGCGGTACATTATATACTCGAGTAATGTAGATTCCATGTATAGTTATGTAACCCTACCTTTATTCTTTTGCCACGAAGTATTCCTTTCCCCGTTATTTCAATAGAGACGGTTCCAGTGGAAAATCGTGTGCTGAGCTTTCGTTGGCGCTCTGGGGTACCAGCTAATTGTCACCTTCCTTATCTAAGTGTCGGTCCATTTACTGTATAGTGACCAAACAATTCTTCAGCGCTTCAGCGCAATTGCGCTACGGGTAGTTTTCTGTACGGTCTTTCTATATACACCTCTGGGTGCTTATACTGAAGGAAATGCCGGTCTCCAAATCTTCGGCACATCAAATTCTTTTCCCACTCGCAGTGCGAGTGCGAGTTTCGTCCCCAAGGGGTCAAACTTATATATACGTAGCTACATAGCTAACAAACCCAGACTCCAAGCCTGAGACTATTTCCCATCCCCCGCTACCCCCACTGCTCATCTACCCACGGTCAATATCTCCATAACTTCCCAGCTTTTAGATTATAAATATGACTGCTCCGAACGCACAGTACCTCAGCGCTTATATACTGAGATACGTATCGTATGAATACATGGGGAGCAGCACAGCGTGCACTATATCATACAGATCAGCATTACATCGTAGAGCATCGAACCCACGAATCAACCAACCAGGGAAGAAATCGAATCTAACCTAAACAACAAAAAAAAAAGAGGAAAAAGTACTCAAAGCGGCGGTAGATCGCTCTTTTCTTCATTCCTCATTCAATTCACTCCACAGTTTGAAGTTTAGCCTAAACGTCCAGGTTACGCTAAGGAAAGGGATCATATACGCTGATGACTCGGATGAAGGAGGCATTGTATTCGCTAGGTCAATAGTATAGGATAGGATAGAAATAACAAAATCGGAGTTGATGTGGTATGGTGCGGTGTGCTATGATAAGATGTTATGTGATAGGATGACATGAGTTCAGTATTGACGAAGAAATACAACGAGATGAAATACAATGAGAGGGGATGAGATGAGATGTGATGAGCGGATGTGCGATGCGATGCGATGAGGGAGGGGAGAAGGTGTGGTGTGATGAGAGGCACCGTGTGGGTACACTATATATCGTCAAGCAAGAGTACGAGATAGGAATGGGAATAAAATAAGCAAGACGCGAGAAAGTGTAACGTCGATATTGTGTAATCAAGGCTAGAGAAGAGGAAGCGGAAGTGAAAGGGTATGTTAAATCTCCGTGTCGCGAAGAGACAGAGTGCGCGGATGGAAGATCGGACGGTCCTCGAACGATAATATAACATACCAAGAGGTGCAAACGAGCATGCGTGCGCACCAACAGCGTCGACAGCATTTTTTGGGAGTAGTTTGATCATGATCATCGTTGAATACAATCAAGAGGACGAGGATGACAGATAGGGAAGAAACAAAGAGACAGAGCGTGGGTATGAGGGCCGTCGCTGAGTCGGGGAATACGAGTAAGAGCCAGAGCCAGCGTCAGATTCATCAAGCCATGACCCCGCGCATACGTATATGCGTGTGGTGGCGATGGTGATAGTAGTTGGTGGTATAGGATTTCGTGACACGTTAGAACAGTGTGGTGGCGAAGGTGGCGACATTATTGGAGATACAACTGTGGTTTGGTGTTGGTATTGTTAGTCAGTAGTATCGGTGATGTTTTGGGCAGTGGGTAGCAGCAGTCCGATATAGATTAGACGAACGCGGTAATGGGGGTGGGTGGAGGTGGAGGTGGAGGTGGGTTGAATGTATGCGCGGAATCGGGAGTGGAGGCACACACGAACTCGAGTCTCGACGCGGACGCGGACGTGAGGATGCAGGCAGCCACGGATAGACGCGCGGTGGAATCCTTGGCCGTCATAAATCGCCATAACCAGCATACCCAGCATAACCGGCTCTCCATGCCCACCAGCCTGCACCCGCGGCATGCATTGACATCGCCGCCCTCTAATCTTCAGTCGCCCGAGTTAAAAACCAGCGGCCCCGCATCTCGCATCCTGAATCCCCGCACGCCGGCGCTGGCGCTGGCGGTCAACGCGGGCGAGGGCGAGGGCGACACACAAGGTGTCGGGTGGTGCGTCGCTGCATAGCCCTCCGTTTTAGGCGAGGAAGGAGAAGGAGATAGAGATGAAGAGCGGAGTGAAGGCGACGACAAAGAGGACGAGTATGATGACGAAGAATAGGAAGATCGTGATGGCGACGGACGTGGAGGGAGGGTGGACGATGATCGTGGAGCCGCGGGGTCGCTTGGGCTTTTCCACCTTCCACTTCCCCTGTGTCATAAGCTCAAGCTTGGTAAACCGCACCACCCACACCGACGTCCTTCCTCTTCGCACGACCCTTGCGGGACGCGAGGGACGATGATCTGGACGGTCCTCCTGCTCCTGCTCCGTGTCTTGATATAGGGGCGCTGACCGCGCCGTTCGTCAGCAGCGCACCCATATGCCCCTGCAAATTTCCCTCCGCGCCCGCATTATAAGAAGTGTACGGCGGGAAATTGAGCGACGGCCGACGCAACTTCAAATTCCGCGCGGAGGATGACGTCGACGCAGATGTCGACCGCGAAGGCGAAGAAGAGAATACGCAGACGTTCATCTCCAACTGGGAAGACGGGTGTTTGGATTTGAAGAATTTTTGGTTGTACAGGTTGAACGGGAGGTGGGATATTACGTTGACCATTTTACTTTATTTTTGAGAGGGAGGGCAAATTTTAGTCTGTGTGCTCATTAGGAAGGATGTAGGAAAAGGGGTTGCACAAGAGGGAAAAAAGCGTAGGGAAGTAGGCGAGGAGGGGGAGGAAGAGAGGGGAAGGAGAAAGGACAGAAAGGACGACAGCACGGAGAGGAAGGAGGCAGCAGAACACTCACCCCTCTCTCGACCGCACAATATGCGACTTCCGCTGCTTCATCTGCTGGTGGCCGATCACATACGCGCTCTGCGAGGACCTATGACTATTCAGGGAAAATGAAAAACCGTTGCGGGGATCGTCGTCGTCCTTACATGGGCAGGAGTAGGACAGGGACAACGTACATACAGGGGTGAGAGAAGCAGAAAACTCACGGCGTCGGGTCATCAGTAGCTTGTATCAAAAGCGAGTGCTCATTCGGGCCCGTGTCTGGTATTCCAGCCCACATTCTGGTCCCTGGTCAACACAGAACAGAACCCAACATAGTATGCATTTACGAAAGGACTCGCCACCGCCGCCGTGGGCTTGGGTTGGAGGCAGCAAGAGAAGACGCTCAGCACCGACGAGGCAGCGGCCATGTTAATCACTCTCCGTGCACTCGAAAGAGAACTGCGCAGAACCCTGAAGAAGAAAAAAGAAGGGAACGCTGCAGGGAAATGAAAATCACAATTCAATTCCGGCATCGCACTCACAGCATGTGACTAAATTTAAATTTTACATAAGTGATCCAGTAGGCTCGTCCCCATCCGGCTTTGCGACACGTGCTATCACTAAAGTGCACGTGGTTTGTGAGAGTGAACTCGACAACTCGCGTAGCCGGCTGGTCCATCTCGGGCCACTTTTGGCGGAGCCCGCCAAATCTTGTTGTGCTTACTTAGTGAAAAGCGTCTCGAAGGCAGAAAAAAAGTGTTAAAAGTATATATATATAACGTTATTTATATTGAATTTTAAGTCGATTTCAGTATATAACTTTTTTCAAAAATTTATGATGGACTTAGTTGTTGTTGACAGGCCCGTGCGCGAAGCTCCATGTCAAACGTCAAAACCACGCCCATCGCCGAACGACAACCTTATTCGACATCAAAAGCATCTTCTCCCTCACTATCCTCACTCAGAGTCCCCATCCAAACTTGCTCATACAGTTACTCCAGCGTTGTCAGCACCATCTCAGACAGCACCTATAGCACCTCACGACGAACATGAGAAAAAGCCTCAATGGAGTTTGCACCAACACTGTATGATGACTTCTAGTCGTCATTTAGTAATACCCCAAAGTAGCTACACCGCAGTACAGTCAATATTTACCAAGTTTTCGAAAAAATCACCCTTTTAGAAATTATTTCATTCGATCCAAAACGCAAAAAAATGGTATTATGTATACCCGATTTGAGCACTTTTTTTGAGGTGTGGCCACCTTTTTGAGGTCGACACATCAAGATTGGGGGGAAATGGCCATCACCCAAAATGAGCCCGAGACGGCCCAGTCCGCTCGCGAGCTCGCTCCTTGCTTGATCATGTGCTCCTGTGATGCTATGTGACTAGAGCTCGCGAGTGTGACTGGCTGGCGAGTCTAGTGATCCAGTAGGCTCGTCCTCATCCGGCTTTGCGACACGTGCTGTCACTAAAGTGCACGTGGTTTGTGAGAGTGAACTTCGACAACTCGCGTAGCCGGCTGGTCCATCTCGGGCCACTTTTGGCAGAGCCCGCCAAATCTTGTGCTTACTTGGTGAAGTGTCTCAAAGTTATAAAAAAGTGTTAAAAGTATATATATATAAAGTTGTCTATATCGAGTTTTAAGTCAATTTGAGTATACAACTTTTTTCAAAAATTTGTGATGGACTCTGTTGTTGTTGACAGGCCCGTGCGCGAAGCTCCATGTCAAATGTCAAACCACGCTCATCACCGAACAACATCCTCATTCAATATCGAAAGCATCTTCTCCCAGTTGCTCCAGCACAGTGCCTACAGCACCCTCGTACATGACGAATACAAGAAAAAGCCCGATGGAGTTTGCACCAACACTGTATGATAACTTCTGGTCGTCATTTAGTAATAACCCAAAGTAGCTACACCGCAGTACAGTCAATATTCAAAGTTTTCGAAAAAATCACCCTTTTAGAAACTATTTCATTCAATCCAAAATGCAAAAAAATGGTATTATGTATACTCAATTTGAGCACTTTTTTTGAGGTGTGGCCACTTTTTTGACAAAGTTGACACATCAAGATTGGGGGAAATGGCCACCACCCAAAATGAGCCCGAGATGGCCCAGTCCGCTCGCGAGCTCGCTCCTTGCTTGATCATGTGCTCCTGTGATGCTGTGTGACTAGAGCTCGCGAGTGTGACTGGCTGGCGAGTCTAGTGATCCAGGGACGACACAGGAATCAGATAACCAGTGCGCGTGGACTTGTGGTCCCCTTTCTTTCCTCCGTGCCTTTCAGATTCAATCAAAATCGAGCCTAGGATCCCAGTGCTTCACTTCACGCTGAACTACGTAGTGTGTGATTTGATATATAAATCAAAAACCAAAACACAAACCAGAGAGGAATGGTCTAGACTAGATAAGACGACTCTCTCCCTGTTGAGTTAAAGTGAGGGCTGGCTTGGCCACTAGGTTGTGTAGATGTATGTGGTCTGAGGAGGGCAGGGACGTATGAAGGAGGAGGAATGGATGAGGGAATATAAAATGCCCTTGAGTATTTACTGAGAGGAAGCAACCCGACTTGATTAGGGTAGAACGGTGTGAACAAAGAGTGATGACTGTGGAGGGGCCAAATGACTAGATAATTTGCAGGGATTGATACGGGGGCAGGAGTGAGAATGTAGTCTTGATCCTAGTGCGCTTTAATCGAGTCTACAGCGTCTGCAAAGCTAGAAGTAAAGCCTGCTGATAGAGTAATGACTTGAGCGGCCTGGAGTGATAGATGATGAAGGATTGTGCGATGTTCTTGAACCAAAAATCAAACAGAGCGGTGGAGTGAATGAGGGATGACTAGGGCGATGGATGAAGATGACAACAAGACCAAGATTGCCGAATAAAAATATTCTGGAGCAACTGAAGCGATGGGGAGTTGAGGATCTTGAGGTAGAGGAAGAATGAAGGGTCTGGAGGATGATAGGATCGAAATGAACTGGATAAATTGCTCTGGGATGTGAGAGCGTGGGTGGTTGGATAGGCTGGTCTACCCTCTGATGAACGTCTTGAATAACTGGAGTGATTGTTGAATTTCGTGCTGAATATTGATAGAGATTGATTGAATGCGTGCTTGGAGTGCTGGACTGAGTAATTGATAACTTGAAATCTTTGCTGTGAAGAAAGTTGGGGCTTGTAACTTCCTTGTATTCCAAGCGATACTAATACATGGTTTATATACCAGAGAACATAGAAAAATATTTAAAAGAGATCAAGCGTCCAAACTATACTAATCATTCTGTAGAACGACACCCAGTAGTCCCATCTGTCAACTACATACAATAGATTGAAGGCTGATGGAGTTTAGGAGTGAAAAATAGAAGGATGAGTAAGTAAGTAACATAGGATGAGTAAGAAGTATAAGCAGGATTATGAAAAGCGAAGTGAGATGAGTAAGAAAGAAGCGAAGCTGAGTAAGTACAATAAGCAAGAATGACAAAAGGAAGGAAGGATCAATCATATGAAAGTGTCAGACAATAGAAAAGGAGCCAAAATAGCGAACAAGTACCATGCTAATGAATAGAACCAGTCTATTCATGGCACAGCTCAGTCATCCATTACCAAGACTGCTGAGTGAGACAAAGATTTGCTGCATATGTGGAATCCAGTTAAGGACCAAATAGTTGTAGATGATCAAATGCTGATGACGATGGTGATATATGATGCTGTGCAGTGCTGTGCGTACTAAGATAGATAGGAATGATGTCCAAGAATAATCTGCGCATAGCCTTGAGGTTCGAAATAGATAGACGATTGAATCATTGATAGGGAATGTAACTGATCAAAGGGTTGAAGTGGAGATTGAAAGTTGGAATGGAGCTTGAAGTGGACTGTGAATGGGCTTTGACGTTGAATATTGAGGGATGTGCTTCAGATAAAAATGCGAAATAATAACCCTGGCTTCTGCATGCAATGGGGGTCGAGACAGATGCTCTAAGCTTATAGATAAATCTCATATCCAATCAAAATTGGTGTATGACAACGCAAACCACTAAAAAAGCACACCCACATCAGGGATTCCGGGAGATCATATAATGCTTTATAAGGAACCATATTTGGTGTGATATGCTGTCCTTGGTAAAACCTTGGTATAATGTTGCAACATACATTGTACCGTGGTGATTTAATTGGAAATTGCTATAATTGTGCAATAATCTGGTACAACATCCTGTAATTTAGACACTCATATTACAGTATCAAGTCTCTATTATACAATACCGTAACCTTTTGCAATTACTCCATTCAATCGTAACCTGGGTATCACTATGATTCCGCTATTACAATCCATGATCTGATAGATTGTTCATTATCATAAGCATGTTGTCTTATGTCATTATTGTCATTTGGCTATGATATTACATTGTTACTATAGTCACCTGTCCTAAAGATGAGCTATTATCATTAAGTATCTGAATGTGTAGACATTACAACCAGCCGTCATCCAGGCCTTGGTTTGTGATGCTCATAACTGACTATTGCTGACATATACTCTTAAATGTATCACAAGACGTTCAATAAAATGAAACATATATATTGTTGTAAAAGAATAGAGACCAGCGACTAGTAACTACTAAGAATCACCTCCATGTGGTGTGCTGGCAGCCTGGTTCAAGCAGCATGAGAAGCTTCAAGTATCTGGGTGGATTTGTTGGATGTCGAACTCGAACACACACCAGAGCCCTTCGGAAACACCAACCTGTTGAGCACATGATAATTAAAATGCATTACCCCATAAAGCATGGGACAACAGACCTATTCCACCATTTGATTAGCTCTTCGTTGTAGATTTTTGTATCATCTTGATCAGGTTTGGCATTAAAAAGTCAACTATGAAATTGTAGAACAATGGGTAGTCAAAGTTCAAATACTCAGACGTCCATTGGTTAGCATCGGTGAGATTGAACACCAGCTGTGAGCACGTCAGCATCCAGGTCTGTGGCATAAATATAAATTGAACTCACCATAACAGCGGCATATGCTATCGTTCTTGGTGTGACGGAGCCATTCAGCCCAATGAGCGTAGCCACATGCTTTTGGTAGCTTTATCTGACGAATAGTGTTTCCCATCATGCACTGCTCCTTCAGTGCCTTCGATGAATGCTTCGGCTGACCCTGGAGAGGTGAAGATGGCACAGTAACACTGGGCAGTTACTAAGTATGTGCTCTATAAGAATTAGATATGAGTCACATACCTTCACCAACAGCGTACTGCATAAAAAGTTATCCTCAATATCAGCATACCCTGAAAAGACATGGTTTGCTGGATAGAGTGCCCATAAGAAATAGTTGTCGTGAATGTCAAGGTCTGCGTCACGAATGCGAGCCTTGATTCTGGGGGATAATGAATAAGGTGGTATGACAGTGATTGAGCACATACATGGGATCATTCCAATCATGGTCAATAGGGCATAGCAAAAGACCTGTAAGGTCGTTGGAAAATCCTCGGGTAATCTGGTTATGGGCAGATACAGGTATGATGGGTTTGTACATCGTGTTGAGCCAGTTTGGTAGCCAACCTTTAATGCGACCAAGATCATCAGCCCGAGCATCGTTACCACCTTTTTCTAACTGAGGTTGCGGTCAGTGAACAGCCTAAAGAAGTAAAAATTAAACCAACCATATATAAATGTGCCATCGTTGGACTGCCCGAGTCCAATCATGAGTTTCTTGGAGCATTTTCTTGAGTGAAGGAAGGTACTTGAGAAGGATTTGAAGCTAGCAGTATTGCGGATCATGCTTGTGACCTACTGTTAATACCATCCAAGACACGTCAGAGGCTTGCTAACTCACTCATTTTCTTCCGCAGGCCCCCTGACAGCCTTGGGTTCTAGTCCTTTGTTCTCCAAGTCGGTGCGATCCCAGGCATAGTACAGGGTCATCAATGGCTCATACAAGGATACTGCCTTGCGAAAGCAGCGTCCTTGTGAACTGGTGCTTCTTGAGGGAAATAACATGTCAGAATTTGTGGCTGAGATAGGTGGCATATGTACCCAAATTTTTTCTTCTTCGGCTTTTGGATCTCGACAATTTGCTGCTCTCGCAAGGCCAAGGAACGCTTGAGTGTTTGGATCTGAGTGTGCGATTCCATCGACAATAATGATTGCTGTGTGAGATCACCTGGTGCAATGCAACAATGAGTTTAGCATGTGACCAAAAAGTAATAAACTCACTTGAAGACTGTGAGCTGTTTGACAACTGAGAGTGGTTTAAATATTGCGAGTTCTGCGACACATTTGGGGCAAGGCTCGACTGTGAGTTCAGAGAGAACACGCCTGAAGGGTGAGGTGCAGGCCATTGAGAATCCACAAGCCCCAAATATGGATCTGCATGGTGTGACTATCATTGAGCGCTGCAAAAAAAAATTGGGGTGCAGATACCTGTGGCTCGTATGCCAGGGAGTGGCAGGTTTTGATAGCGATAGTCAGACATGCAGCAATGCAACAATGTCAAGGGAACTGATGGAAATGAGGATGGAGGGTCAAAGGTAGCCTGTTTATCAGGGTATGAGTGGAGAGCCAAAAATTTTCAGAATGAAAATTTACTGCTCAAGCAAGAGCTTGAGATTGTTGTGCATACCCGCCATTTTCCGATCGTTCATTGTCATCAGGGCCGTTCCGCCTTGTACGATGTCATGAGGTTGGAGATCTGGGCAGCAGGTAACAACAAGGGATCTCAGAAAGTGAGTGAAAAAACAGGAGGCAGGACGAACACCACATCCAGTGTATGCTCAGGCTTGAGTATTCCTGGGAGAGCGTCACCATGAAGACTCCAGAGATATGCGCCAGTTACTGAGGGAGTAGTGTGTTGTGTAAAATTTTGAGACAAGCCTTGGTAGACATTAGTATTACTAATACAATCACACGTGTGATGCTCCCTTGTAATGTATCATAATTCTGATTACATGGAGGCACGTTCATAGACTTGGCTCTCACAATTCTATTAGGTACAAAGATTTGAATTTCATATTGTAAAACTTTCAACAACTTGAACACTGTTTACAAAATCCTCACAGAAAACGACATTCCAATGAATGAGGAGATAATAGAAAGCTCTCAAGATTATGAACATGAGGTGAGTGACACTACATTTTTACTACAACCACTGATTTATAAACAAAATGATATAGCTACAATGGCCTCCCCCCCGTCCTACTCGAAATGAGACCGAGACCGAAAGTGAGACCAAGAGTGAGACCGAAAGCGAGACTGAGACCAAAAACAATGGCATGCTTGACTATACAGAAAGTCAAGATGAATGCATGAATATACCAGATGAATCATACCATGACAAAAGGGTGGACAACTACATACCTGAGGCAGTCTATGGCCCCATCGAAAACCCCCATCTTCCAAGATGCGATGAAAGATTCTCGCAGTACAGGCAGCATGTGCACGAGTGGATGGACATCACACAAAGCCTGGGCTTTGTTGAATACAGCACAAGCCCTGGTCAAGCTAGCCCTGGCAGCGAGATTGGCAGAGAATCAAACACAGGGAATATATCTGTAAATTGGGTGTCAACCCCTGCAGATAACCCAGAAGGTTTGTAAACACTCATCTTGTTGATGCAGAATAGACGTACTAACTGACTGATCCTCTATACCACCTTCTAATAGCCTCCAGCGCCATTGTTTCCCACTCACAGGCTGAGTACAATTCACGTCAGCAAGAGCAGCATTGAAAGCTCAACGTCTGGCTACTGAGATCACAGTTTTGAGGGAACCTTGAACAAGATGCACCGAAAGCATCGTCTTCTGGTGGCTCTTGCTCAAGGCCGTGGGTCTTTGCACTAGGCCCGGGTCGACGATGAATGTTGGACTTGAAAGGCAATAGCAGACAGGGATGGCATGAAATTATGTGGAATCAATACTACGTAGGAAATTGAATAACTTATTGCTTACTGGACCTTGACCTTTGTCATGACAAGAGCCGACTATTTCGTGAGATCCTCCCTAGGTGATTGAGGGTGGTCAGTATGTGATGCGATGGCATATTTGGCGGAACGTGGTAACATAGACGATATCACTGCACTCACTATACATTCCAAAAGACCATCTAGGGGCTGGCAAAGTGAGAATGGAGATTTGGTTTTTCACGTATGTGACCTTCAGCTTGGTGGCAACGTTTGTCCTTCGGAAGTTGGCCTGAGAAGTAGCATTTGTGAGGAATTGTTGGCACAAAGAATTATGGAAGAAAGTGCATACAGAGCAAGCCCCCTAGCCTGGCTGTCACCGTCATTGCTGAAATCATACTTTGCCTGTCTGTCGCCGCTGATGCCTACGATCGGCGGGAAGGAATCACGAAGTGTTACGAGTTGGCGATATCTGTTCAATTGTCATGGTTGTGCATAGACAAGGTCAGGATATGACATACGTGTCTAGGAAAATACCGAGGCCGGTGAACTGGTCTGAAAACCATGAAAGAAGTTAAAGTAGGCTGATATTATATACATGAAAGAAAGAAGTGCCCACCTCTGTTGCCAAAAACGGGTCCAGTTTGTGTTCTTGAAATACTGGCGAGCATCCTGGGGCGCCCGCCAGTGGAGCTCTGATCTGCACTTCGTGCGCTCTGCCAGTTTTTGCGGCAGCAGCAGTAGCAGAAGTGGATGATGGCGCATGGGCATTCTCGTTCTGTTTGGCCCAGCGGCTGTTTGTTGGCATGTTTTGGATGGTATTGGAGACGAGAGGACAGGCGTAAGGGATGTTGGGCAATATCAGTGAACGTTGAGGTTGTCTTTGGCTACAAGGAGCTGTGATCGTGTTCGATTTGCCCGCAGGTCACAAGCGGCCGTTAGCTGGCGTGTTGAACTACGTAGTGTGTGATTTGATATATAAATCGAAAACCAAAACACAAACCAGAGAGGAATGGTCTAGACTAGATAAGACGACTCTCTCCCTGTTGAGTTAAAGTGAGGGCTGGCTTGGCCACTAGGTTGTGAAGATGTATGTGGTCTGAGGAGGGCAGGGACGTATGAAGGAGGAGGAATCGATGAGGGAATATAAAATGCCCTTGAGTATTTACTGGGAGGAAGCAACCCGACTTGATTAGGGTAGAACGGTGTGAATGAGGTGTGATGACTGTGGAGGGGCCAAATGACTAGATAATTTGCAGGGATTGATACGGGGGCAGGAGTGAGAATGTAGTCTTGATCCTAGTGCGCTTTAATCGAGTCTACAGCGTCTGCAAAGCTAGAAGTAAAGCCTGCTGATAGAGTAATGACTTGAGCGGCCTGGAGTGATAGATGATGAAGGATTGTGCGATGTTCTTGAACCAAAAATCAAACAGAGCGGTGGAGTGAATGAGGGATGACTAGGGCGATGGATGAAGATGACAACAAGACCAAGATTGCCGAATAAAAATATTCTGGAGCAACTGAAGCGATGGGGAGTTGAGGATCTTGAGGTAGAGGAAGAATGAAGGGTCTGGAGGATGATAGGATCGAAATGAACTGGATAAATTGCTCTGGGATGTGAGAGCGTGGGTGGTTGGATAGGCTGGTCTACCCTCTGATGAACGTCTTGAATAACTGGAGTGATTGTTGAATTTTGTGCTGAATATTGATAGAGATTGATTGAATGTGTGCTTGGAGTGCTGGACTGAGTAATTGATAACTTGAAATCTTTGCTGTGAAGAAAGTTGGGGCTTGTAACTTCCTTGTATTCCAAGCGATACTAATACATGGTTTATATACCAGAGAACATAGAAAAATATTTAAAAGAGATCAAGCGTCCAAACTATACTAATCATTCTGTAGAACGACACCCAGTAGTCCCATCTGTCAACTACATACAATAGATTGAAGGCTGATGGAGTTTAGGAGTGAAAAATAGAAGGATGAGTAAGTAAGTAACATAGGATGAGTAAGAAGTATAAGCAGGATTATGAAAAGCGAAGTGAGATGAGTAAGAAAGAAGCGAAGCTGAGTAAGTACAATAAGCAAGAATGACAAAAGGAAGGAAGGATCAATCATATGAAAGTGTCAGACAATAGAAAAGGAGCCAAAATAGCGAACAAGTACCATGCTAATGAATAGAACCAGTCTATTCATGGCACAGCTCAGTCATCCATTACCAAGACTGCTGAGTGAGACAAAGATTTGCTGCATATGTGGAATCCAGTTAAGGACCAAATAGTTGTAGATGATCAAATGCTGATGACGATGGTGATATATGATGCTGTGCAGTGCTGTGCGTACTAGGATGGATAGGAATGATGTCCAAGAATAATCTGTGCATAGCCTTGAGGTTCGAAATAGATAGACGATTGAATCATTGATAGGGAATGTAACTGATCAAAGGGTTGAAGTGGACATTGAAAGTTGGAATGGAGCTTGAAGTGGACTGTGAATGGGCTTCAACGTTGAATATTGAGGGATGTGCTTCCAGATAAAAATGCGAAATAATAACCCTGGCTTCTGCATGCAATGGGGAGTCGAGACAGATGCTCTAAGCTTATAGATAAATCTCATATCCAATCAAAATTGGTGTATGACAGCGTATTAGATGGTATTGGAGACGAGAGGAAGGGCATAAGGGATGTTGGGCAATAGAGGTGAACGTTGATGTTGTGTTCGGCTACAAGGAGCTGCGATCGTGTTCGATTTGCCCGCAAGTGTCGGCGGCCATTAGCTGGCACGTTTTGGATGGTAGCGCAACGACGATCAAATCACCGGTATGGATGTGGAGAGGATCAAAGTTCTGAAAAGTAGAAAAGACGGAATAGATTAGTTCTCAGATAATATACATAAGAACATCCAAAACAAAAACAAAAACAAACCTCCATGCCACAAACAGAACCAGCTGGCGATCCTTGTTGGTCAAATGGCGCATTTCGTCCAAACAATCAGTGATGTCAGGCATCATCCTGCGTTCAAATGCAGACCCGACGAGAGCAGAGGTAGAGTCTTGTGGATTGAGCGCATGTCCATAGGCCCCAAGATGAGAGCAAGAGCAAGAGCGAAAACAAAACACCGTCTCCGATTATCGTTCAAACAACGTGATCGCGTGAACTCACTCAGACCTGAGGCGACTGCGTCCAGTACTACTTTATTAAGTTCAGGCTCACATCGTATCGTCTCCTCAATCTACGCCGCTGTTTCCCTTGGTCTTGCCTGCCAGTCAACCAATCATGACTGGATTTCAATGTCCTGCGCCTCAATGCTCCAGGGCCTTTGCACGTAACAGCGGTCTGTCGGCCCACATGAACAAGTGTGCCCACCTACTTGAGACGCGAAGGAGGGCCCAAGTACTCCGGAAGGAATTGGGGACTACTATGCTGTCAACTAGAAGTCCAGGCAGGAAAGAAAGGATAGAGGTGAGTAGTGTTGGCTGCCTGATCTAATTTTTTCGATACTCAACTATGCTGAAGGCCAGGCAGCATTGTCAGTCTGATGCCACAGCTGATAATCCTTCACTTCTCAACCTCCCAATTGAAATGGAGGTAGATTCGACCCCACACCTCCGCCAGTTACAACATCTGGACGCCCTCGTTGCAGTACAGGCTTCCCTGCCGTTTTAGAGACACCCTCCCTGAACCGCCTCCCCCATTACCACTGGCAGAATCCATCGAGCCACCCGCTGTTCATCATGTCATACTACATGTCCTCGATCATTTTGACTCCTTGGCCAATGTATTTGGGGTATGGAGACACTATCCTTGGCGGCCAAACCGGGACCCTGACTCCGCACTATCTCTTGAAGATCTAGCAGACAAACCAACCTCTTTCAATACCCTCAAACCGATTACTGAGATTCTGGATGCGGTCACTTCACACATATCGCGGTCTGGCTGTTAGAAATAGACAATAATGCACAAATCAGTAGCTATACTGATGAGTAACAATAGAGTCAAATCTCAAATGCGCAACAATGACAAGTATGAGTGAAAATAGTAAATTGCTTCTGTAGACTCCAAATCTTGTTCTAGTGTCTTTGTTTCCTCAGACATAGTAGGAATACTGGTCTTTTACATGGCTAAGTGTCTAAAAATGGCGAGGCGTGACTATAGGTGTCCACAATATTGCATCAAAACACCAAACCTATAATTACGTGACAAATTATATATCACCGGAACCGTCTTAATGAGGGGATTCCGGATCAGTGATCAGAATTTGAATAACTTTACTCTACAAAAAGTTATTAACAGAACAGTGTGCAAAAACACCGAAAAGAGCGAATTCTAACTAAGTGTCCATTTGTACAAGCCCAAATATCAAGTGTAGAACATTAGAAACAAAGTGTTTAATCACAAAAACTAACACTGGCACCTGCAGCACTTGGTCTTTTCAAGTGGGTGAACAACAGACAAACAGTAAAATCCTATGAACAAATCAATGAACTTATCCGAACTGTTTTGCTCGCCAAAGACTTCAATGTCCAGGATCTCATAGGCTTCAATATTCAAAGAGAGAGTGCCCAACTTGACCAAGCACTAGCCCAATTGTCTCTGCACAGCCAATTTCAGGAGAGCACAGTCGACATATTGCTTCTATCCGGAGTTCCACATCAACCTCCGAAGCCATTTACTGTTCATGGCCTTTTACACCGTTCACTTACATCTGTAATTGTGGAGGCGTTCACTGGTCCATTAGCCCACCACTACCATTATTCACCTTTCATACTCAAGCACCACTCGCCAATCACAAATGCTGAAGAAAGAATATTCTGGGAGGTCTACAGTTCTGAAGCATTTGTCAAGGAACATGAGGAGATTCCGAGGCATGGCTTGCTCCCACCTGATGACCTTGGTTGCACATGGGAGAAGGTTGTTGCGGCGCTTCAGCCAAGCTCTGATGCAACTCACTTTACGAGCTTTGGCACAGCAACAGCATGGCCGATTTATGTGATGTTTGGAAATTGTTCAAAATACATTCGTGCGCAGCCCAGCTCAGGTGCTCTTCACCATCTGGCCTACATTCCTTCAGTATGTGATCAGGTGTCAATTGGTGATTAGTTATTGATTATCCATTGTAAGCTGCCCACCTCATTCCGAGACTTTGCCTCCGAGCATCATGCAAAGTGGAAACAACAAAAGCGTGACATACTGACACACTGTCGCAGAGAATTAATTCATGCTGTATGGAAACTCATATTGGATGACAAATTTATTCATGCATATAAGTATGGCATTGTTATAAAGTGCATTGATGGCATTGAACGGAGAATCTACCTCGATTCTTCACCTACTCGGTGGATTATCTGGAGAAGTAGGGTTTTATGACTTCCATATATTGTCCAGCAATTAACATACATTTTTACAGGGTCTTATTGGCTACTATGCGTGATAAGGGACTGTGCCCATGCCCTAGATGTCTTGTTCCTAAATCACAGCTTGACCAGCTAGGCCTTCGACGTGACATAGCAATCAGGCTTAATTGAGCTCGAAAGTTCATGGCTGAACAAGTAGAAACAGCTCGCAGGGCTATATACCACTTGGGGCATCCAATAAAAGGCAAAGCTGTAGAAGATCTGCTGAAGGATTTTTCAGGCGTACCGACACAAGTAAGTGTCTCCAGAGTCAGTTCTAAGCCATGATTTATTGATTACATGTCAGAATGCATTTGTGGAACGACTTGGCCCAGACTTTAATCCTTCAAACATGTTGGTGGTCGACCTTCTGCATGAATTTGAATTAGGAACCCGGAAAAACCTCTTCACACATCTCATCCGTCTGTTATATGCAGCTGGTTGTGGTTCTGATGAGTTTGTTGGCAAACTTGACAAACAGTAAATGACAGATCTCACGGCCAATATAGATATGCTCTAACTTAAACTATTACAGATACCGACAGATCTCAATGTTTGGAGATGGCACCATTCGCAACTTCTCACAAAACTCCTCAGAGATGAAAAAGCTAGCTGGTCGTGATTTTGAGGATCTTCTTCAGGTAATGAATATGATTTGTATACTATTAGTTGCTCTGTTGATTGCTCTGTATAGTGTGCTATTCCTGTGTTTGAAGGTTTACTTCCAGGAGAGCATAACCACCGTCTTATGAAGTTACTGTACTGAACATCTGAGTGGCATGGTCTAGCTAAGATGTGCATTCATACCAAGGGTACTTTGGAACTGCTTGAAGAACTTACAGTGGAGTTTGGAAAATTGATGTGTGAATTCCGTGACCTCACTTGTGACCAGTTTGATACCCAAGAGCTGCCCCGTGAAGTTGAAGCACGAAACCGGCGTGAGACTCGTCGACAGGCACAAGCCAATGCCCTGTCCGAGTCCACTGCTTTTGCACCAGATTCAACAACTCCAAATGATCCTGGTCCCACTCACGCAAATGAAATGTCATCAATGCCAGGATCAATAGGGCAATCTGGACAACAATCAGCCCAGCCGAAATCAGGACGAAAACCCAAGAAATTCAATTTATTTACAGTAAAGTTCCACTTTCTAGGTGACTATGTGCAGCACATCTGGCTATTTGGGACCACAGATTCATATTCAACACAGCTTGTAAGTGCTTTTCAACGTTAGAATATATAATATGCTCATACAGTAGCTCAAAAACCATCCCAATGTTTGGCACTTTCTCACTAATTGTTTAATAACTCGGGAAATAAATTATGTAAAAGTCTGAAAATATTATATGTTATAGTTTAACATGTGAATAACATATTTCTCACCAAGGTTACATGATTTTAACAAAACTGATTAAGTAATGGAATTTACAAAATAATAGAGCATTGGGACAGTTTTTTGACTCTCTATCTAGTACTTAGTATGGCCTCTCTTTGCCTCAATAACAGCCTCCATTCTCCTTGGCATACTTTCTATAAGCCTTTGGCATGTTTCTGAAGGTATTTCAGTCCATTCCTTTGCCAATCTCTCCCACAATTCAAATGCTCCTTTGGGTGGTGTCTCATAGGTGTTCATTTGCCTTTGAGGTAAACCCAAAGGTGTTCAATGGGGTTGAGATCAGGGATTGGGGTGGCCACTCCATAACTTCAACATCATTAGCCAAAACCATTTTTGAGCTTTTTGGATGTGTGTTTGGGGTCATTATCCTGCTGAAAATCCTTTTCCCTCTGCCATCTCCAAGTTGTCAAAGCTTTCATCCACCTCATGCTCCAAAATTTCACAGTATTGGTCTGCATTCATCTTTCCCCTCAACCCTCAGTGAGTGTTCCAATACCATTCCACCCCATACAACCCCATACCATGAGATTGTTGCCCCTCCATGCTTGACAGTTGGTGATGTTGTTCTATCTGAGATTGCTTCACCCTTGGGTTTCCATGTATAGACCCTTCCATCTGAGGCAATCCTGTTGATTTTTGTTTCATCTGACCAGAGTACTCTTTTCCAATCCTCCACAGTCCAGCCAACATGATTCTGGGTGAATTTTAGGTGTTTTTGATGGTGGATAGCCTTGAGGAGGGCCGCTTTTGATTTAACAACAGAGCAGAAGTTGTTTTCTTTGAGGGCATTTCTGGCTGTTTGGGCACAAACAGAAGAGGGAATAGCATCATTGATGAAGTGTGTTGCCTGGACAGCATTGTCCAGCTTTTCTGTTTTGATTTGACAAAAAGGACCTGTTTATCCTTGGGAGTAAGCTTGGAGGGATGTCCACCTTTGTTGTTTTGGGGTTTTCTTTGTTGGCATCCACTTCCCTCTT
This sequence comes from Psilocybe azurescens, assembly GCA_023853785.1. NCBI lineage: Eukaryota > Fungi > Basidiomycota > Agaricomycetes > Agaricales > Agrocybaceae > Psilocybe > Psilocybe azurescens. The sequence continues at coordinate 6,780 of JAJIRX010000272.1, read as the reverse complement.
GATTCTTCCAACAGTAGACTTTCCCAAACCAGTTTTAGACTCTATTTGACAAAGAGAATAGCCCTCTTCAAGAAGATTGAGGACAGAATTGTACTGAGAAGGTGTTGCAGGCTTCATGATGTGGTGGTTAAAGAGAAAGATGGTTGAACTTGAATGCAATATTGCAAATGTGTACAAATAGTGTCACATGACCTTGTTTAATTTTCTCACAATTTATACAAAGCAATTTGGCTTTCTACAAGCATGTAAAGCTATTATTTTATAGGGTCAAAAACTGTCCCAATGTTTTATTATTTTGTAAATTCCATTACTTAATCAGTTTTTGTTAAAATCATGTGACCTTGGTGAGAAATATGTTAGTCACATGTTACACTATAACATATAATATTTACAGACTTTTAAATAATTTGTTACCCAAGTTATTAAACAATTAGTGAGAAAGTGCCAAACATTGGGACAGTTTTTTGAGCTACTGTATATGTCTGACAGGGTGAACTGGCCCACCGTCTAATCAAAGCACTCTACAAGTTGACAAATAAAAAGGATGCCAACAAACAGATCACTCATAGATATAGCCGTATGACAGCATTACGTGGTCAAGACTCATATCAAACACAAACCGATGCTGAAAATTAGAGGCCAACAAAGAAGCACTGACCCACCTCACTCATTATGTCTCCAAGTCCCAAAACCAGCCTGTATCTATATTTCTTTGTACAAAGACAATATGACCCTGCCAAAAAGGTGTGCTTTTCTTTAAACTATCATTGTGTATTAACCAATGATTTTATCCTTAGAATTTCTTTCGCAATCTGAAGAATCATCTCTTGGGCCGCTTGCTGGGCTTTGAGTTTGATGGCGATGACACGGATGACATGTTCACCAACAATGACCACAATGACCTTCAAATAATCAACAACACAATGTACAGAGTCAACACTGTTTGTGTGAACTACACAACATATGACATGCGGCAAGCGTATGACACAATCAACCCTCATAACCATCCTTTGTCATGGTTCTTTCACCTGAAAGTGAATCAGGTGCCCACCCATTCTGGTACGCATCAGTGATGGGTATCTTTCATGTCAAAGTTCAGCATACAGGGCACAGATCCCGCAATTTTAACAGGCAGCAAATGGAGTTTTGTGGGTACGCTGGCTGGGTGTTGAACCAGGCTATCAGTTTGGTCGCAAAACGAGCACGGGCTACCAAAGATAGGATTTGTTCCAGAGGCCGATGAATTTGCCTTCAGTTTTCTTGATCCCTCCATTGTGATTCGTGGATGTCACCTCTTGCCTGCCTTTGTGGATGGCCGAACCAATATGCTCTTAAGTACAACTGGCCCTACTGAAGCTCAACATGAACAAAGTACAGATGACTGGGCTAATTATTATGTGGGAATGTGAGATATTTTAAACCAGTTTATATGCTTAAGTTTCTGATTTTTCTTAGATTTGTGGACCATGATATGCTTGCACGTCACCTTGGTATAGGCATTGGACACAAGGATAGCTCAGGCAAGCAGGTGCTTGAAGAAAACGTAGAAACAGTACGTGAGGAAGGCCTTCCCAATGAAGATGAAGACATTTGGCTACAAGGCCAATACAATGACAATGACAACGAATCTGATAACAGCAATTCAGAATCTGAACATGAACCTTATTCAGAAGATGACTTCAGTGACAACAACAATGGATATGACAATTTATAAGACTAAGTTAACTCACTTATATTATGTACTACTTTTATGCTCCCTGTGTAAGCTTCATTGTAATATCATCCAACAGCTTTTTCAGTGAATCAAATTTGTTCGTTATTTCTGCAACCTCAGCCACCTTCTTGTCAAACTCCTTTCCATGCTCAGCCTGCATTTTCTCCAGTAATGCCATCCGGGCCTTCAGCCCAGTAATTTCAAGATCTTTACTGGACATTTTGGTCTTCAGAGCGTTATCGCGAACATCAGCCTCATTGAGCTCGTCCGAGGGCAGCCTCTGCCAGGTCCATGAATCCTTTCATGGCCGCTTTGGCCCTGTCAAAGTGTTCCTGCAATCGACTGACATAGGTATCGTCTGAAAATGAACCAACAGCTGCCACGGAATAGGTAGGCAATCAGCCATCAGTATTTTATGATGAGAAATCTAACATTCATACCTCCAGGAGTGAACATACTGCGGATTGGTCAGCATAGATTGTAATGCAAGAATGTGAGGCACGCACACTTCAAGAGCCTCTTCACAGCAGATCACACTCTTGTGCTTTGCACGGTGTTCAGACAGAACCTCAGGCTCGGACTCAGAGATACTCTCTGGAGACAATCTCAACTCTGCACAAGGTTTGGCATGCATTCGATAATCCCTTGCCTTGTTTCTTTTGGATGCACTAGCCATAACTCATTTGAAGGCTGTCAGTTTATGTTTTGACATGGGATGGCTGGGGATTTGGCCGGGCAATGGGGTTTGAGGGTTTGAAGAAGCATGAGACCCAGAAGCAGCCTGGTGCTTAGACAGAGAATTACTGCTAGAATGACTACTGGCAGGAAAGCCAGTTATTTTAGGCATTAGACGTTGGTTGCAAAGAAGAGCTGGCAGGCTGCGGCTGACAAAATTCTAGGACAGCGGATACGATCAAGGCGGCATTGGCACAATTTGGACAACTACATTGTGATAATGCTGTCCACGTTATCAAGTAATATAGATTAGTATAATATTAATATCACCATTATATGCACAGTGTAACGTACCATAAGATTCCAATGAGATTATAAAGTACGGTAAGGTATCTGCAATGATTGCAGCGCAACATGATGTGGTAGCCGCAGGATCAAGATTTGTAATCAGGTGTAATTATTCTGCAGACCTTATATGACATTATATGGCGATGTCAGATTGTCACAAGGATACGATGGTTGTAACTGGTATATGATTTTCCACAAATCCCTGATGCACATCCTTGTCCCACTGGCCCTGCATTCCGTTTATTTCTACATTGAGTGCAGCTGTAATTCCTTTCAGATTCAATCAAAGCCGAGCCAAGGATCCCAGCACTCCACTTCACACAAGCCCAAAAAAAAGCATACCCGCACCCTTTGCAGAGCCGACTTCCCACTGGCCCTATCTTCTGTTTATCTTTACATCGAATGCAACACCACAAGCGAGGCATGGTATGACCATGAGTTATTTGCCAGTACCGGCACCAGTGCCACGTTGCAGTTGTCTGAAGTCCTTTCTAATTCTTTTGCCTTTGTGTACTCAAGAACATATCAAGCCAAAGTCTATATTCTCAACAGACGGCATTCAGAGGGAACCGGCCGGAAAATGAGTAAGGTTTTCATCAATTCAATTCCATTTACTGAACGGTTTTGTAACAGTCATGATCTCCGCTATATAATCAACGAGATACTGTAGTGGGGTTTAATTTAATTCTTTTGATGTTGATGCTACTGACGTTCGACTCTCCAGCACGAGCTGTATGCTCTTATTCTTTTCACGTGCCTTTGGTCACTTCCTTCCTTTCTTTCTTGATATTGTCTTCCTCTTATTCAGTCGTTCCATGTAAAGTACATGTAAACGTGACCCTGCAATGCTTACCCTGTATTACATGTACAATACTCGAGTACATACAATGAATGCAACAAATGATATAGTTCAATACCCTTCCAGTGCACGACTTCGGACGCCAACCCTCAACGATCCTCAACGACTGACAAGAAACAAAGGGAAAAAACTCAACCCCTCCTCTTCCCCCCCGCCAAAAAAAAAACTCATCCATCACCCGACCCTCCTCTCCCTCCACCCATCGCCCTCAAACACTCTATCCCACACCCTATCCCTACGAACCTGCACACACCTTAGCATCTTACAATACCGGCCCCACCTGGCAAGGTAATCCCTCAGGCCGTTCCTGTTCATCAGGGATTGTTCTTGGGATTGTAAAAGAGGCTTTGGCTTGCGTTTGGTGCGGGATTGGGCTGGCGAGTGGAAAGAGGGGACAATGTCCGTGGGCCGCGGTCATCCACACCCGTATCACCGCCAAAAAGACCGTCCCCACCTTTCCCATCCCCATCCCCATCCCCATCATCTTCATCATCCGTAATGCTATTACTCAAATTAATCTACTGCTGCACGGATAATGTATCTTGCATGAGCTTGAGCATTGTCAGATTTGGCAGGTCGGAGAGAATGTTTGTGCCTAGTGTTATGAAGAAGTCCTATAAAAAAGAGAAAGAAAAATCAGAACAGACCAAAAACCCATCGAGTGTGTGCGTGTGCATGTGAAAGAGAGACAGAGAAAAAAAAGAAACCCCGACTCACCTCCCCAAACTTGCCCCTGCCATACCAAACCACCAGCTCCTGCATGTCCTGAAACAGCTTACACACCACAAGGAGCACCTCCACGTCCCACGTCTGCATCCAGCCCATTTTCCACAGGGCCTTCATTGTCCTCACCAGCACCATCGTCTCCCTCCTACTCAACAGTTCAGTTTCCAGCAGCATGTGATGCTGCTGGGCCTGTGCCGTTCGCTGCCTCTGCTGCACACAACAGTTCCCAGCCTAGCAGCAATGCATGCTGCTGGCCCTCTGCTGTCCTTGCTGTCGCCCCCCTCCTCCCCCTGCACTCGACTAGCTCCTCCTCACAGGAGCAGCAACCTTCGGGAATGGGTAGCCTCCTGTTGCCCCACCTCCTCCTACTGCTCTCTCACCCGGCGCCCCTGCACCTGCACTCACAGTCCGCCCAACACTCCCCACCTGCCCGTCCCGCTGGGCTGCCTCTCTGCCCTCAGTGATGAGCGCGGGGAACGGCAACGCCCAGCTGGTCAAACGACGATGGCGCCCGTGTGCAGCGGCAGCAGGAGGCCCGAGTAGGATGTTCACGTCCTCATCCTTGGAAGGGCTGTCGGCGTCACGCAGCGGCTTTGACTTCGCCTTCGTTGTGGTGTTGTGCCCGTGGCACCCTTCCTCAACAGATGAGTCGTCATCGTCATCGTTGTTGTCATCCCTGCTGAGCTGGAACATTGTCTTGCACGGTGTAAGTTGTCTCTCTTTGTCTCTTTCTATGTCTTTGTCATTCTCTGTGTCCTTGTCAGCGCCTTTCACACTCCCATTCATATTCCCATGTATCATTGAGCCTGCACCAGCACTCACACTCACACTCCGCCTCCGTGGTAAACTCTCAAATGGCGCCAAAGTTGATGTAAATGATGCCAATGGGGAAGTGGATGAAGCTGGAGGAGGATGGTGATGTGTGAATACGAGCGGCGGTGGCCTGGGCGGCCATATGAGGACGCTGACGGGGAATGCTGACATGCAACAGATTAAATGTAAGTCATTGTGCTATCTTGCTTTTTCCTTCTACTCACCTTTGCTTTGCAAGTTCTTCTGGCTTCCAGTTGTTGCAGTTTTCTTTGGGTGTTTAATTTGTGGTACCATTTGATCCTGATATGTATCTCGATGATCTGTGAAGACCAGATCTCATAGTCATGATTTCTGTACATGTTGGATCATAATTTTCTGTACTTTAAGTGCAATAAAATTGGTAAAATCTGTATATCTTTCCTTCGATAGAGTTGTGATTTTTGACTTTTTACATCATATAATAAGACATTTGCTTTAGCTTTTTTATCTCTAAAGCTCAGAAATTTCACTCCTTACAACAGTCAGTCCCAAAAGAAGGGTATGAAACGTTCAATTTCATGGATGTATTTCTGACCTCATTCCGCCCTTTCTTTCTGCCTCTCAGTGGCAGAATTGTCACCTAATGAGTCAGAAAATCTGCCTTTTTGGAAGGCGAAATTTCTGACCTCCTGGGGCCTCTAGAGATCACTATCAAATGGTGTCTTTGGCACAGGATAAATTACCATTAAGTCATGTTCATAAAATAGCATTTAATAATGTCTGCAAACACGCTATGCAGAGGTGCTCTTGCTTAGCATTTAGCAATGTCCCAGATGCACTATTTAAAGGTGCTTCAGCCCTTATTTAGTGGTGTCTCAGATAACACTGCCAAAAGGTGCTCCTGCTACACTATTAAGCAATGTCTTGGATATGCCACTAATAAGTGTTACATTTGCAGACTAATATGATTCAATTAAACAGTGTAATAATAAAACTGTGTAGAGCCTAGTGAGATGCTCAAGCGTCCAGAAAATAAATAAAAAGACTATTTAAGCACTTTATTAGAGACATTATTAGGGGTGGGTTTAGGAACAGCACAGCGTGATGATTGATGCAGCCCAGGCCCAGCCTTTCACTTCAAATGATGATCAGTTCAGTAGAAACAGCTCACACAATTAATTCATGTACTTTTGGTGCATAGGGAATGGCACAGGTAACCCTTGGGTATCTTGTGCTATATCGGTACCCATACCCGTGGCGAGCCCTACCCGCAACCCAGCGGGTTTACCCGTCAAAACGCAGCCCAAAACAACCTGAACAGTTGAGAAATGAGGAGATAAATCAGAAACAGTGAATTTCACTGTTTCCTTTCTATCTCACCAATTCTCAACTGTTTGGGACGCTCTAGAGCTCGTTTACATAAAAGCTCATGGATACAAAAATCGTTACCTATACCCATACCCATGCGTACTTATACCAGAACTCCACACAGGTTCAAAACCTGTGCCATTCCCTATGTAGTTGACATTGCTGAAGCTGACATATGACCAGATGACCAGTAGCAGCAATGATGGTGCCAATCACCTATATGAGTGGGAAGAAGAATAAAAATGAATAAAAGATGACATACTACAAGAAGACATGCACCCCACAACAAATGTGTCAG
>JAJIRX010000271.1:0-62412 GCA_023853785.1 Psilocybe azurescens | reverse complement strand
TACATTGGCCATCTCGCGCCATACACTGCATTCGCAATCACACTCGTCGTCAGAATGAGCGTAACCCGCTGTCCGCCACCGCGCTTGGGAACACCGCCGCCGTCGCAGGTCCCACATTCACCGCGCCTTCCGCCCCCGCCCACATACACCGGATCGCCCAACCCCCACCTTCCGAAGAGCGTCCAGACGCCTCGCTCACGAGCGTCGAGTACGCGATCTTGCTGGGGTCGGGACGAGCGCGGCGGGGTGCCGCCCGATCCTGAAGAGCGAGGGCACGCGATCTGAGCCGGGGCACGCGAGGGCGAGCGAGAGGAAGCGGGCGTGATGGAGAAGAGGTTCGACGCCCATGCGGCGCCATCTGGGGCGTTGCGGCATACGGATGGTGGGACGCTGCGATGAGAGTTCAGCGGGAGCCGAGCCCGAGGATGACGCTGAATTTGGTGAGCGGTTCGGATTGGACGTCGTTCGCCGCAGCTGTAGGTGCAGGTACTTTGGCTTTGAGGTGATGAGAAATGGAGTGGATGGAACGCACCGAGAGTCTGGTTGTGATCTCGTACCGCCTATCGAGACGCGGTCCCAGACGACGGGGCCGGCCCGCCGAGCCCTGCAGATACGGGATGCTGAATCGACGCCTGTCGCGCGCGACCCGCTCGGGTCGTACAGCCGTCCGTCGGTGAGCTTGCAGCTCGAGGTGAGCATGACGTCGAGGCGACCCACTGTAAGCAGAGTTGTGAGCGCGTGAAGAGGGAAGGAAAGAAAGGACGTACGAGATCAGACGACCCGGTGTCGATCTGCAGCGAGAACTGCTGGTTCTTTGAGCCAAACTCGGGAAGGTGTATGCCCTGTTGACCAACGAACGAACGAGTCAGTCAGTCATCTGTCAGGAAGATCGAGGAAGAAAAGGATGATGACGCCGCGAGCTGCTGCGAGCTGCGCCCTGAACCCCGATCGCTGCTCATCGTCATTACCACCATCGTCTGAATCAAGAGCGAGCCAGCCCATCGATAGGCAACGTCCGCAAACGAACAATCGAGAAATGCAACGGGCACCGATGGCCGATCACATCTGCTCATCGCTCGTTGTGATCAAGTGGTACTGCAACAGCAACATATGATGACGACGGTCAGGTGTAAGGTATACACAATGGGGCAGGCAGCACGATGAAAGACGGAAGAAAGAACGCTTGTATGCACCCGCATATCAACATCAAACGGAAGGAGAGGAATGGAATGCGGGGCACCATCGCCCGCTCCCCTATCATCTCCTCTTCCTCCCTTCTTCCTTTCTTCCTCTCCTCTCCTCTCCCTTCCTCTCTCTGGAGAAGTAAACGAATACAAAAGAAAGGACTCACACACCATACACCCCGCTCCTCGGCCGCGTCATCGCCCTCCACCGTTATCGCCCTCCACCGTCACCCCATCCCCATCTCTTCTCTGTCTTTTTGTTGTTGTTTCTTGCTCGTTCTTTCTCTTTCTTCTTCTCTGCGTCTTGCGCTGCAACGGCTTGAAGTAGAAGGAGAAGGAAATGTCGGGATCAAGGGCGCAGGCTTTGCCTTTCCACTTGGCCGATGTGAATGTGGTAGCCATTTTTTTAGCTTAGTTTCGAATTTCGAATTTCTAAATTCGAGGCGGGATCGGACTGTGTGTATGCGTTGGATGTGCGTGTCGGCGGCGGCGTGATAAATGCCCAGTCCTCAGTTTTTGAGCGTTGTCGTTGTGGGGTGTATGTGCGCCTGGAAGCTGGAAGATGAGGGGAATGGAATGGGGTAGAGCGGATGGGATACTCGAAAGGGGACTGACTGTACGTTGCTCGTTGCTAGTTCAAATGCCCATCTAGATCCGGCCCAATAAGCGTCCACCCGTCCGATGGTAGCAGTCGTAGTCATAGCCGTAGCCGTAGACGCAGTGGTGCTTGTAGCTCAAGTCCGTCGATTGGACTGACGGTCGGTCGTACAAGCTAGATGTAGTAGGTAACCCTAAAGGCGTAGGAGGGCCAGATAATATACTCCCAGTACCAAGCTGCGAATCGTAGAGAGCGGAAGCGAGGGTGAGGGGCTTCGAGAACCTTGAAAGAAAGATATCAACGAACTCGAACTCGAACGATAGCTGGTATAGACGCGCGGTGATGAGAACCAGCCGTGACAGACATCTCGTAACGGTAACTCGTTCGTTGTTGCCGTTGCCGAGTGTTGCCGTACCACTACCAATACCGCACAATGCCGTGCTAAGGCTCAAAAGACAAGTCAGTGACTGTCTTTTGGGCCTTGGCCGTGCAGACCGGATTTCATACTTTGGAATCCATCAATTTATTTTCGGATGGGGCGCTACCTGCCAGCTGATTAAGTAACCGTGTGAGCCACTACCTGATCTCAAACGCACACGCACATGCACCCATACACATTCCTCCAGCGTGCAACCCTTCTGCTAGAATTTCCTGCGATGGCACCCGATCGAAGCACATATAAAGCAGCAAATTTACCCAAAATTTACTTTTCCGAAAATTTCTGACGCTTGTGTCCTGTCCTTCCTTCAGTCTACTAAGTTCACGCAGCGGGAGCGCTTGAGAACGCCCGCGTTTTCGGCAAACGGTCCAGGTGCATGTAGAGCAGCAAGTTATTCAACGAGTCAACGCGGCGAGAGCACTGTGACAACACCCATGTTGTCCGAGCAGAAATAGAGGAGCAGGTCACACTACGGTGAATGGTGCTTGCTGTGTTATTTAACGATAGAAAATGTACGCTCTCCATAAAATTCCCGCTCATGACATGACAAGCTAACTACTCCGAGTGGATGGAGAGGTAGCCCGGTGGCCGTGTAAAATCAAATTAGTAATTCGTCACTCCTTTTACTCACGCATAGGGTGCAACACACTAAAAACATGGTGAGAGTAGGGATCGAGATCGTAGGCAGTAAAACCTACGCGAAAATATCTGATGTAAATATAAAGGGGGCGTCAATGCATATCTAGATTAGTTAATATCTGGATGGAGATCACTGAAGATGGACGAGCGGGGCCGTACTGTTTCGTGGAATAAGTGTGGAGAAAGAGGGAGCAGGGATTTGCTGTATCCAAATGCCAGGAAACTATGAGAACTGACACTTTGGACACTTTGAAGCACGTATGAGGCATTAAACGTTGGCAACATTAACCGTTCTCTCTCGTTCCCAATCCGAGTCTACAGCTACCTCATCTTTATGCATTCAAAGTCCCGCTCAAAGTCTCTAGAGTCAACGCCCCTCAACATTTACAAACTTCATCCCCGCCTCTCTCTAGCTCATGTGTCACCTCATTGTTCAATACAGCGTTTAAAATCAACGTAGTTTCCAAGAAGTTCGGTATATCGGAAACCACCTTCACCATACGCATTTTTAGGGTGCGGTACTTTCACGTTACCCTCCAACTTACAACCGAACCCACACCTAGCTTTTCCACTCCCGCCTACAGTATCTTGCTCCCGCCTCATCTCCGCCCTGCTCACAACTCGTCCTGAGCGCCTCTGCTTCCACCTCCGCACCTAGTGCCCCCTTTCCTGTATTGCTCATACAAGACCTGCAGACCTGGCTTGCAGACATGCAGAGCAGCATATTTTGATACTTGGAGAGTGAAATGAGTGCGGACGGAGGTGGGATGATAAATTTGGAGTCGATGAGGCCTGGACGGTGAGGGGATAATTGGGAGTGAGGGAGGACGCCTGAAGCGGACGGTGGGTTTGAGCGTGAGCTGAAGAGGGTTCTAGGGGGTGGGAAAGAGGGTACCATCTCTTCACGAATCAGTTGCCAGGACGAACATGCCTGAGTGAGCCTGGTATATTGAGAATGGATTGAGATATAGATAGTATAGGCAAGAGAAATACGAGTGTAAGCGTACTGCTTGCTCATGCAGTGTCCAGAAGATCGCATACGCGTCACCCTGTTCCATTTTCTTTGCAGTTCTCATCCGTATCTCCGGTAAACTAACTCCTTGTCTAGCCATCCCCAGCTGTTCTACAGAGATGTCTTCTCGCAGGCTTCTTCATGGCACGATGCTATGCCTACAAGTCTTACTAGAAGCTTTTGTTTGTGAACGTAAACTCCGTTGGTTCATATGTGTGTTTGTGATACGGAATAGCTGCTTACTTGTGTTTGAAACTATTACAGTACATGTTGATGATGATGTCTGCCCCGAGGGACGGTATATTCAAGTCCACTTAACGCGTTTCTACATTTTGTCTTTGGGATGGTTTGATTACAATGATGATCACCGTACCACAGCCTATATTTTTCTTGCAGCTATCCATGTCTTTGTCCAGAGCTGCAGAACTACAATATGATCTCTGTAATCCACATCCCTCAAACATGCATGCACACTTCGTTGCTCAATTGTATGGGTGGCTTGTTGTCCTCGTCAATTCTGAGAAAGCATTGTAGAGGTAAGTTTGTGAAAGGGATCATGGAATGATGGTTCTGCTGTTCAGCTAATGCTGCGTTCGAGTTGGAGCTGCAGCATCAAACGAAGAGATAGAATAAGCTTGAATCTCTGTGATTTCTATCTCCATACAATGTAGCAGACGCTTCCATAGCAATTTGGAGATGTCTGAGTCATAGGATGGATCCAGAATATTGGGTTACTTGTTGGTTATTCGGATATGGGGCCAGGGACCCTGAGTGTGAGCCTCCGGAAATTTATTATAAGCAGACCAGAGATGACAATTTAATGATGAATTACTACGAGGGTGTGTGTAGGGCAACGCTGTACTGACGTTTCTGTGTCGTATTACGTATGGGTGTGCGTTGGAAAAATCTAAGACGATCACTTTGTCGATGCTGTTCGTTACCCATCTCACTGGTGCGGAGACTCATCGAGTCTGTATCTGACCTCGAGTAGGGCGCCAACGGTTTGATGTTACGTGGATTTTCTTCCTGTATTCTTTAACTGTTCACCCAATAATTTCGTCTACACGTCGACCTCACCCGCACAGACACCTACATTGTGTTTAAAATCGGTCAGATACGGACATCGAGTAAGCCTTTTCTTGCGTATTGAAACCGTCATTGCACCCCCATAGTCCCATCGTTCACCGACCTCCTCTCATTCATGGGCTTCATGCGGAGCGTCCAATTTTCTAGTCGATAATATGACTGTTGAGAAGCATGTGGTCGTGTTTTCAGAGCACATGCATAAAGTTACAGTCACTCAAGCACAAAGCAATAGAGAGTCGCTGATCTTCTATGCGATATTTTCGGCCATGTCACATTCGTCCCTGCAATATAGAAAGTAACTAAAACGTCCACTGTGAAACAGGGAGACGTTAATCCCACGTGGGTTGTTGGTACAACGGTGTATAAATGATTCCCAAATAGCTTGAATGAATCATGATGGTGGGGGAGGTACAGGGGACGCTAGAAGTATTAGACCTGATCGTGGGAAAGGAGGTGATCCTGTGGCCATTGAGGATGAACTTACATCGAACACTCAAGCTTCAACATAGCAACAACTTGGATCCATCGACATCTTCCTCTGCCTTGCTCTGCCTTGTCCCATTCCAAAACCTCATGGATCATGGTTCGACTTTTACTTTAGTAGTATTGTGATCTCCTTTAATTTTTGCATACAACAGCTGGCCATTTCTATCAGATCAATTAAGGTGAGATACTCGTACGCGGAAACAGATCCTCCAAACGAAGTGAGTTGATTCACGTCCTAGTTTCGGTATCAGGTACAGTATAATCCCTGCATGATGATCGCAAAATGCTATTTTGGGCACTGTTCTATTTACTTTGTAAGTACCTCGAGCTCAATTCGGCCTTGGTATCAGATGATCCCGTTACTTCATCAGAGCCGATACATGTGCCTCAGTTGATTGGAGTACCATTGTAAGAGTATCGCATGTTTAGGGAAAAGTGATGGCGGACCAACAATCACCTAAGGCCTGCCTACTTGTAAATGAGATACCGTATCTGTGCTCCCCGTACTGACGAAATCCAGAGTGGCGAATGAATCGACGATGGCTCAAGAGTCTGAATACATCATGAAGGTCATAAAGGTTGACTATCGTGAGTGCTGAGCTTGGACATACAATAGGCACCATAAATAGATGGAAATATTTCTGGACAAGTCCGTAACTGGTATACTGAGTCAGTTTCTCGTGAAAGGCAACATGGGTTCCAAGGGTTTCGGCGAAGACATGACCGCATTTCCGGTAAGTGAGGAGGTTGAATCATGGTAGTGCCAGGACGATTTGTCGAAACATCCATGGCAACTGTGCGTGAAAATTAATACGATAATTAGCTTGAGACAAGTCATCTGATATATATAGGAAAGTGTTCGGTGGAGTAAATTTATCAGCTCTAAAGCAGCGCACAATGTCTATGGCTGATATTCCATACCCGGTCAACGTTCAAGAGAATGAGATTAGCGGCAACCTCAATAGTTCAATGTTTTTTATTTTCTCACGGGTACATCTCCACTTCTATGAATAACAACCCCACAAACTTATGTGTGTCAGGAATTTACAGCATGGTATACGGAGGAACGATGTACATTTACTGTGAGTTCTGCCCTTCAACTTGAAAAGAAAATAAACTGTATCAATAACGTTTCTTACAGTATCCAAAAGCCTGCAAACTTGAACCGTCGCGTCGTTCTTTCTGCCATTTCTGTGCTGTATTTTCTATGCTTTTTGGAGTTTATTATAGACTGGTACTACATCAATTGGACAATTGTAACCAATGGAAACACGCGCGAATCGATCTTTTGGGGCACAGTGGGGTACGGCCTTGAATGGATCTGGGTACTCAATGACTTTCTACAGAATTCCTTGTTGATTATTTCTGACGGACTATTGGTATGTTACTGTCATTTATTATTATTCAATTTTCATAAACGTCTTGACAGATATGGAGATGCTACCACGTCTGGGGACAATCATTCTGGGCGATTTTGGTTCCATTGATACTTTTCGTCGCGGAATTAGGTGAGCTTCATGGATGAAAATTCAGCATAATCATTTGTAGTAATGACATATCATTGCAGGGCTCAATGTTGCGGCAACTGTTTTGGATATTAAATTCTGTCTTATAACTAGTGATGCAAACACCAGTCTATACAACAATACTACAAGTGCTCTGACATTTGTGTCATTGGGCACCACTGTGACTGCAACATTTATTATTGGGTACAGAATACATTCTGTTTCCCAAAGACGTGATCCATCGTCCAGAAGATTATTCAACCATATTGCAACAATCATAATCGAGTCAGCTGCAGCTTACTCAATAGTACTCCTCCTCGACGCCATCATTTATGGTGTTCCATCGCTCATTGTGCTGGGATCTCCCTTGAGCCAAGCTGAATGTTACGTGGGAGCAATTCTCACTGTTGTCTCGGTATGTACCTTCTAATGCTGATATGCACATCCTGTGTCTCTAACCTAGAAGTAGGGGATGGCACCAACAATTCTGGTCGCCAGAATTGCTACAAACGACAATAACTCAGTGGCATCAGCCACTCTCACTCACATTTCCGGCGACTTGGAATTTGGATCACAGCAAGGGAATGGTAGCGGCCGCAGTGGAACCGCCACTGGAGGAGATGTTAACTCTTTTGTTCAGGTAGATGATGCGGAGCCGACACCGGTAATTGAAGTAAAGAAGGCATCTAACGCGGATGGCATGTTTGGTGACAAGCAAGTCTGAGGCTGCTTACACCCCTACAGTGATAATTCGGGCATTTTTTCCTTGTTCCCTTTTCCAAGATTTTTTTCTTTGATTTAAATTTATATCTACTATTTGGAGTTCGGCACTGTTGGAGGAATCAACATTAAATTTGACAACACCGAGGCAATAGTCGAGATGTCGAGTACTTATCTCATTTTAAAATTTATTTCCTGGCCTCATATGTAACCTTTTGTATTCCAAAATATCTATGAAATTTAGTTCGTAACAGAGACAAATTGAAATAAAGGATTATAACGAGATTATCAACAACTCTTCTCATGTTAGCTGCCCGCAAATATTCAGGCTTTCACTTTATGTCATAACCTCCCTCCCTCTCCCTCCCTCGCTTTTCGCCTGTTAACCAACAGTCCGTCATATTCTTCTGCGACCGCACTTGTGGGACAGTTCCACTATATCGCTCAACAGGACGGGTTAAGGCCACACCAAGCGAGGCAGCGCCATGACAAGTTCTTTCGTCATCCTTTCGTCATCCTTTCGTTCTCCTCCGCCTCGAATGACTCCGTCTGGGTATAAAGGCGTTTGGGGCCTTTAAAGAGTTTGATATAAGATCACCGGAAACTCTTTGGCTCAGCGGCAAGAAGGACAGCACCGTCACCACGCACATTCTACCTCATTCACCCTACCCCACCGATCCATCCATCCATACTTTCCCTACCGAAAACCCATAACACAACACACACTGCATTCTGCCCTCACCCGCGCCCCCTTCTATTCGCGCAGCAGTGGTCCCATCAATCGCAATTAGTTATTGACCCTAGCTTATTATATCACATTTATAGGGGAGCCCTAACGCGCTCATCACGTATCGGCACACCAATTCTACCAAACGCAACAGGTCAACAACACCCCCGTAGGCCTTGTCATGGGAAAGTGCGATTCAGACGCCTGAAATCTACGGTGAGCATACATATAGAGCAGGACTGAGATTACATGATTTTCGTCAAGTCTGGGGTTCTAGGTATGTACTTGTATAGTTCGGGTATTACATATATAGGGAAAAGCGAGGACAGCGACAGCGATCTATGACGGATGACGGATGATGGATGATGGATAAGAACACGGTGGACAACACACCAGATGAGTGAAGAAGACGAGGGAAAAAATAGCCGCGATGAGGAAAGCTAATTAGCAGTCGTAAATGTCATGAACGAGAGCTACACCGTTGCCATGGCCGTGGCCGTGGCCGAATGGATGAATATTCATCCTCGCAATTATAAAAGGAATGCATATAAAAATCCATTGTAAGTGTCGTCACCGTTTCATTTTGTTTCATTCTAGAAGCAGAGTTCGAGTTTAAGTATCAGCATCAGTATTCTGGTTCGAACGCGAAGTTCGGGCTGTGAGTGAGGTTCTGATTGATTTCAGGTATGGTGACTGACTGACAGACCCTATATGGGACGCGCGTTTAGGTGTATGCGAAATGCGAGAGGATGGGCGCAGAGCAATAGCAATAGATAGAACGGATGGACAGGGGCGGGGACGTAAGGGGCAACCGGGGGGCGCAGATAATACGTGGATAGGTGGGAGATATGATGCGCCAGAGTGAGCAGGGAAATGGATGGAGCCCGTGATGAGGTGAGTGAGGAGACGAGCATCAACGATGCAAAAGAAAGGAGCGCACAGGTAACACCCCGTCCCTTCCCCTTCCCTCACGCACACCGTAGTACCGAAAACGACAGCGAGTCGCGAATGGGCGGTCGCCAACAACTGGGCTACCGAGAACGTAGATACTGTATACAGTATCGAGTAAAGCGTAAAGCGCACACGCTGTGTACAAGTGTGGCAATTGCCTCCTCCGACCGCGTTTGGATTGATACCAAGAGCGAGCGTTGACAGGACCCATGGCATAGCTTCTGACGCCGGCGCTGACGATAGGGGATAGAGCCCTCAGCCGCAGTCCTCCTCCCTCGTATTTCCATCCTATCCCCGTCCTATTCCCACTTCCACGCCCATTCCCGTGCCCCTGGGTCACCCACCCACCCACACCCACCCACACCCACACACTCTGTGCGTGCGTGCCCCCTGTTCAACCTGTGCCTCCAACTCCAACTCCAACTTCACCTCACACCTGCATCCCCTCATCGTCGCGCTATCGTTCCTCAACCCCTTGTGTTCGTGCTTGGTGTGTCCGAGCGCGAGTTTGGGATAGCCGCCGCCGCCGTTGTTGCCGAATCTGCTCTTGGACTTGGACTTGCATTCAAGTTCGGGTTCAATGGCATAGACATGGACGCGAATGTCATCGCATCCCTATACCCATACCCTATCCTTATCCCTATCTCCATCTTCATCTATAGAACAGGAGTCGTCCTGTTGGTCGCGGTCTTCGTGGTAGTTATTGTTGTTGTTGTAGGCGGAGGTGGGTGGGTGATACTAAGAATGAGAATGCGGGCGTGAGCTAGCGTCAGGGTATGCACGATATCTGGAAATGGGATTACGAGAATGAGAATGAGAATGAGAACGTGACCGCCAAGTCGTAGATGATGATGTGAATGCAGTTGGAGTTGTAGGAGAGATCGAAAAAGAGTCTATGATGGAGGCATGCAGTGCCTCGCTGCTGCTGCTGCTGTCGTTATTGCCAGCGTGAGAAGAAGAATGAGATGGATTAAAAGAAGACCGCGACGGCTCATCGTTGCAGTCGGCGTCGGCGTCCCCGCCCCCGCCTAGCAACACCTGTAACCCTCTCCCGCGCCGATCACGATGCCCTCGCTCTCGTTTCCGCGTCCGTGTCCATTTCCGTGCTGGCATGCGCATGCTCCTGCTCCCGCGCCGCCGCCGACGGTGACATCACAGAGCTCGGGGCAGCCGATGAGGACGACGACGCTGACGGCGACGAAGCGGCAGACGCAACCATATGCGCACATGATGATGGTATTAATGTTATAGCTGGCGATCTGCATTCCCTCAGCGATGGTGTGGATGGAGATGGGGAGGGGCGCGAAGGAGGGAGGAGGGAGAGGGAGAGCGGGTCTTCGTCTTCGTCTTCCTCGTCGGAGTTTGCGTTTGCGTCGTCGAGGGCTGCGCCTGCGTCCGAGTCGGGGATGCGTCTGCATCGAGGGCCCTACCAGAGCGTAAGTGAAAGCCCGCGGCGGGTGGAGCAGGGGTAGGAGCAGGGGAGAATGGAGGGGTTGCAGTTACGCTGGAAGGAAAGCGGAGCGTCGAAGTGGACATCAAAGTCAAACTTGAAGTGGAAATGGAAGTGGAGATGAAATCCGAATCTGAAATCGAGGTGGAAGAAGGAGGAGACAGCGCGTCGCGATGCGAAACGAGCTCTTCGCTCTTTGTCGTTGTCATTGTCGTGGGTTTCTGGCGTTTCACCGTGCGGCCTCGTCGAGCCGGCGGAGTGAGGGCCGCGGATAGGGTATGGGAGGAAGGGGAGGGGAAGGACATGGGGGCGGGAACGGCAGGCGCGAAGAAGAGGAGGAAGAGGAGACGCGGATGGTGTCGTCTACGGAGAAGCAGGCGAGGTCGGTGTTGGTGAGGGCTACGAATGTGTTGCTGCTGCTGTCGGTAGTGATATGGGCGGTTCATTGACGTTGCCATTGATGGGCTGCAGCAGACAGTGGCTTGAGTGAACGAAGAATGTTTATTAGCACGCAGGGCACGAGTAGGGGACGGGGCACGGTACCTGGAGCGCAGACCGTCGAGATCAGCGAACTCGGCTTTCACGGTGGCAAACGGCTGCATCAGCAACTGCCTTTGCTCCTAATAACAACATAAAATTTAATTGTATGACACCGAGGAAGAGAACAAGAATGAGACGAACCTTGGTCATATGGGGGCCTCAGCTTCCTCTCCATCTTAGCCTCGATGAGTCGCTGCTTGCGCTGCTCCGCCCAGGACGCATCCATTTTCTAGTAGTAGTCATATTCTTTCGTTAGAATTTTCGTAAGAATCAAAGCGAGCGGGATAGGAGAGAGCAGTGTGGAATAGAATAGGAGTTGCAACTAAGTAAAAGTAAAAAAGCACAAGAGACCGCGTGGGGAATGAAATTTCCACGAACATTGTTACGCGTGACGTGACCATGCGTGTCAGTGATGTCATGTCCCTCTTCACGCGTCCGATCCTCACCTTCACTCTCACAATCCGTCTCCTCCCACAACAATGCTCCAAGCCAAACTCCAAGAAGCCGGCACCCTCAAAAAGCTTCTTGATGTTAATACACACTCCGACTGACTGACTTTTCTCTTCTTCCTCGTCGCGTGCAGTCATCAAAGAGCTCGTCACCGACGCCAACTTTGAGTGCAACGAAGAAGGCATCGTTCTGCAAGCCATGGGACAACTCGCTCGTCGCGCACATCTCTGTCAAGTTCGGTGCCCCCGGGTTCACGCATCACTGCTGCGACCACCCTATGCCGCTGGGCGTGGACCTAACGTCGCTGACAAAGGTACTCAGGTGCGCAAAAGTCGATGATATATGCACGTTAAAGGCCGCGGACGAGGCGGACGGACGACGACGACGACGACGACGACGACGGGGATAACAAGAAGCGGAAGATGAAGGTGCGTTGCGTTGCTTTTCTTTATTCTTTCCCTTTCCTTGCCATATTAACACCCTTTCCCTTTCGTCCTCACAGGCAAACGGCTCCTCCAAGCCCTCCAAAAAGCCAAAACCTCCCCCAAAAAAATCATCCAAGTCCAAAGGCAAACCCAAGTCGTCTGCTGCTGACGACGACGACAGCGTCCCCGCAGACGTCGTCATCGAGATGAACCAGCACGTCTCGCTCACCTTGTCCCTCAAATACCTCGTCAACTTCTTCAAGAGCGCGTGTTTTAGCGGCAAGGTGCAGTTGTTGATGAGCAATGATATGCCGTTGTTAGTAGGTTTTATTTTCTTTCTTTCTTTTACTTTGCTTTGCTTTTTGGTTTTTCGGGACGTTACTGACGTGCGTTTCTGTTTCTGCAGGTCGCATACGACTTTACCAAGGGATACATCCGGTATTACCTCGCACCCCATATCGGCGACGACTAGAGAGCAAGGTTGGACGCATTAATCCCAATGCCCCGCTGGCGCAACAAAACGCAAAGCCACCCCCGCCGAAATAAAAATTCCTTTTCATAGTGTACACACAAGTCCGTTATCGTGTCGCAGTGTCGCAGTGTCTCGATTTCTTCCTTCCTTCTTGAATTTGAGTCTGCAGTGGTCTACTCGATATTTCCGTTTTTCTTTCTTGTTCGATGTTTTTTTTCTTCTTGAATCATCGTCGTCTTTTTCCGTTCATCGGCATCTTCTCTTTTTCATCATCATCGTTTTCCGAGTTGTAGTCTGAGTCCGAGTCCGTCCGTCCTTGATTCCCAGGGCAGCGTGTCTTCTTCCTTCCTTCTTGTACAATATTCTATATACTTACGATTACTTGCTTATCCGACTTTTTTTGTTTCCAATGCCCAATGCCCAATGTTCGCGTTGTGTTCGTCTTTGGACGTTTTGTGTCTTTGCCTTCGACGTATGGTGTTCATCAGTCACGATTTCAATTATGATCGCTCTTGACATGTTCAAATGCAATTCGAGACGATGGGATGGGTATAGGTTCGGGTATGATTATGATGTGATGCCTGCGCACTGCAGGTTCATGCTCGTGTTTAGATCATGTTTGGATTTGGATTTTTGGCGAGGTGGGATGTACAAGCTTCAAGTATCGCGATGCGTCATGTTATGTTGTAAAAATATGGTAACAACTTTCACAAAGGTGAAGCAATTGAGGCGAAGACACTTGCCCGCCATTTACTGGCTGGAAATGGTAATAGGTCATCTCTGGCTGTGCATGGAATCTGACTGTTTCCCACTTATCCACATGCGCCACTCGTCGCACCCATTTCACTCTTTCACAATTCACTTCCCTTCGATATTACGTCCGGGCAATGCATGAATCATTTGCTTTCGCTCCTGCTCATCTCATGTAAATATCACATTCTTATTGTTTTTTCCACATGCTCATTCTCTTCCTTGATCCCATATTAATTTCTCTGCTCTTCTCGTCTCAATATCTCCGTATATTCATGACTCATTCTACATACTTGGATGGTATAAATACTACCCCGTTGTAGCGTAGAAACTCAGTTCAATCCATCCCTCTTTTTAACTCGTGTTCGCTCTCTATCTCGTCTTCTAATCTTGCTAATGACAAGATTAATTCTTATTACATTACTTACATACATAGCAGTCTACGGAACCCTCCTGAGTAAACGGAGTTTATTTTTTGTTCACCTTTCGAACTCACAACGTCTCACGACGTTTCGATGTATTTGTAATACCATTAACAAAAATTGAGGGCCTACAACCGACGGCCGAGAGAAAGAAAGCAAATATAGAGAGCAGTAAGATGATGATGACCTTAAGACATAGACAAGCGATGACTTAGGTGCAAGACAAAACATGTTCCGTAAATGGAACGTGGTTCCTTTGAAAATAGCTGAGATGGCTCAGCGAAGATTCCCTGGGTCCCTATACAGGTATTCAGGATAACAAAAATAGGAGATCAAAACGAGAACTAACCAATCCGTGAAGCCAGCTTATGAAATTAGGGGACGAACGATCACACAACGGGGACCTATATGCAAACAAGAAATCGACAGACTTGCCTCTATTTTAAACGTATGGCCCTAAGGACGGTCAGATCAATTATATGACTTGGTATGCAGGGCGCAAAGACAATGGCTCTGAGTATCGTTTAACCATTGAGAGTTGGGAACTGAAATTTGGAGCAGGTGCCTGGGTTCGGATATGTTATCGACAAGCGTAAGATGAATCGTAATTCAAAGTGTGAAATAAATAAAAATTACAAGAAAGCACGAGAGCGGAAGAATAGACCACATGTGATGTCATTTCATGTAGAAACCGAAAGCTTCAACCGAGAAGCTTACCTCTGATGCAAAATTTGAGCTAGGACGCGACGAAAGACATCCCATGATATAGAACGAGGCACACGTTGACAGAGGCTTTGAAAGTCCGGGTGAAGGAGCTCTAGTTATCAATGAGGCTTGTTAGAAGTAAAAATCGGGAGAGTGAAACGAGAGATCACAAACTTTCAAGCAAACTTTCAATACTGCCAATTATAGACAACTATCGAGATGAGCATTAGAGGTACATGAGCGAAGAGAGTATGGTAGAGGTACATTGATGACCAGGGAAGAACAGTAGACGTTGGTTGTGATGGTATACCTGGTTTGACACATCAGATCCCATTTTCGTCTCCCTTTCATCTGATAATGCGGCGGCTTTCTGCGGGACATCAGGTAATTAACATCGTAGATAACATACCAAAGTTGTACAGGCCTCAACTGTTTCCGTAGATCCTGCTTTGACCTCTCCTACAAGAGCATCGAGACTGGATGCCAATTTCGTTGCCTTTGCCGGATACAAATTCATATCTTCGAATGACAGGGTAGTTCAGTAACGACTGGGTGCGGATGAGAAAATAAATATGAGAAAACTACATGTAGGATAGGAGACGAAGATGACCTTGAGTTATTGGGCTCACCAGGCGCAGATAATCTTGGGCGAAGATGGGATAAAAGAAAGAAATAAGGGTAAAAAAAAAAAGACTGAAAGGAAACCTACATGATATGCGATGGACTCGACAGAGATCTTCAGCACTGGATGGAACAGTTGGTTGAGGGAACTATGGAGTCACAAGTGCCGGGAAATGAATGATCGGTTGGGTGTTCGAATGGTCTGGGAGATCGGACAGCGAGAAGGCAGGTAATTAGTACGTAAGGAAAATGATAAAAAGAGCAAAGATATCAAAAGGGAGGCCTGGAAAGGATAGAAAACAGCAAAATCGGCGACGCGAAGGAAACGTGTAGAAGACGAACTTTGCTTCCAATGCTGCACTGCTCAGCCACCCACCAAACCACGGACCAGACAGGGACAAGGAACGTACATCGTGAAAAGTAGCTGCACACGGCTCTTAGAGCTTAGAGCCTCGTAGGACAGCGGCCATGACCCACTCGACATTCTCGTCGTCGTAGCGCCCCCATTTCTCTCCAGGGTCTCTATCCACTCTTCTTTCGTCGCACGGACGTCTCCGTTTCCATTTCTCTTTTCACCACCCTCCTCTCTGTATCCAGAAAAGAAACCCAGACTCGCAAGGAGCTCATCCATCGGCTTCCTTGAATGCCTCGACGACGGCCTTGCCTGTGTAACGGTACTTCAGCTCGGCTGGGGAGAGCGCGGGATTGGTCGAGGTAGTCAGATGGAGGAGCGTGCTCGAGCCAAATGGGATAGATCTAGGAGAGGGTTATGGACGGTGCCGATGCGCGGAAGGGCAACAGAGTCCATAGGAGGGCAGAGATGAGTCGGGGCCAAGGACACTTCTGGGCCCAGCTCGATGACTAAGCCAGCACTGGAGAAGAGGGGTAGCGCAGATTCAGTGGGATAGACTGGGCGGAGGAGCACGGCAGCGACCAGGGGACGCCGTTGGGGCCGAAAGAGAAATAGTGGTTCTCAGAGCCCAGTGAGGTGGGGGTGTATACGATCTCTGCAGATCAACATATCATCGTCGCTGCCAGGGATTCTTGCAGGCCAGGCGTGGGTGCTGAGGACTGAGGGGGCAGGAAGAGGGAGGTGAGTGTCCGCGCAACACTGATAGGGTGCAAGTGCGACCACATTGCGCAGATCTTGGCTGGTGCGGGTGTATGTGTCATGGAATGAGCACGACATGGGGGCGACAGTCATAACACACACGAGGCTCCGTTAAGTTAGGGTTTTAACTGTTCCCACATCTTTTTGGACCGTGCGATCGGTGAAATCTGACCAATTTTCTTGTCTCGGAATCTTCTGCTGCCAGGCCGAGGTTGGTGACAGCCGCTAAGTTATCTTAGGATATAGGAACAAGAAGATACGTTGGGAAGAAAAGAGACGAAAGGAAACAGAGGTCATATTATCGATCGACGACCAGAGCAATTTCATAATCGTAGGCAACTACTGAAGGCAATGAGCAGAACAGAGTGTCGGCAAGTTTAATAAAGAGAGATTGAGCGAACCTCACAGCCGTGATGGGAGGTGGGGGGGAAGAGTGGGGAAATGAATCGTGGGCGATTCGTGGCAATGTTTTCTCTATCGATGCAATCACAGATCTTTCACACGCGCGAGCCACACTATGTCCCGATCTCATCGTTCCCACACATATGCACAGGATGCCATCCAACACGAGAAACTCGGGACCTCGATCAATGTTCGGGTTCCTCCTCCGCTTCAGATAATAACCAGTTGTCGCTGTAAAGAGTACTAGGCCCTTCCGTGTGAAATTTTAGGTCCATGCAGCATGTCATACATCCCGCCTCGAGGCTCGAGACATCGATTCCTTGGTCTTAACGATGACTTCCTCCGCAGAAGAACCACCTTTGAGGCTGCTTGCGCTAGGTATATGCGTCCGTTTGTACTCTCTCACCGATAGAGTCACTAACTAGTAAACTCTGAACAGATGGCGGTGGGATTCGCGGACTTTCGGAACTGCTCATGATCAAAGAAGTTATGCACAGGCTGATGGTTGAGGAGAACGCGAAACGGAAGAAGGACGGTCAAGAACCTCTTAGCGGACTCCCGAAGCCGTGCGATTACTTCGATCTGATTGGTGGTACTAGTACTGGAGGGTGCGTTGCGTTATACATCTACATCCGTCTCATATTACTCCAACGTTACATGAAAATTTGTATATTACAGGATAATTGCTTTAATGCTTGGGCGTCTTCGGATGGATGTAGACACGGCAATAGATCACTACGACGATCTGGCGAAACAAGTCTTCTCTGATATGAAACGATGGGGAGACGGAAAATTCAAAGCGAAAAAACTCGAAGCAGCGATGAAATCTGTCGTGAAGACCGTAACTGGTGATTCCGAATCACCCTTATTAGAAGGTGATCAAGCTGGAGACTGCCGAACGTGAGTATATTACTTACTCTTCCATGCATTTGGATTTTGAATTCGAAGACTTATTAGCTTCGTCTGCGCAAAGAACGCCCACAACATGGACATTCCAGTGCTTTTCAGGACATACCAGTCTCGTGAAACACATTCAAATTGCAAAATTTGGGAGGCCGCTCGAGCGACATCTGCAGCACCCACCTTCTTTAAGCGTATTGAAATTGGGCGGAACCAGCCTTTCATCGACGGTGGACTAGGCCGAAATAATCCGAGTCAGGTGGTACTGGAAGAGGCCAAGGTCCTATTTGGCGCTCGTCAAATCGGGTGCTTGGTGAGCATTGGTACTGGACAGGCTGAGGTAATCGGGATCAAGAAACCTGGATTATTCCAGCAGATCATACCAACAGACGTCATCGATGCGCTAAAGGCAATTACCACTGACTGTGAAAATACACACCAAGAAATGTTGCGTCGTTTCGCCAACTTGTCGAACACTTATTTTCGACTAAATGTCGAGCAAGGGATGCAGGGAATAGAGATTTCCGAATGGGAGAAACTGAGCAATGTGGAGGCTCATACGATGCAATATATGAAGAAGGAAGAGGTCGCTGAAAAGCTTGTCTTGTTGGTTAGGGCAATCAGAGTCCCAAGAGCGCAGCTTCTACTCGAGCAACTCAGTAAGGAAGAATCACTCTTGTAGATCTACATAGTAATCTAATCTCGTCACCCTAGTTTCTCCTAGGCCTCCAAATGAATCAGTTCAACACATTAGAGAACGCAAGTGTTGTCCGCTTCCAGTGGAATCATTTATAGGACGAAAGGAAATCCTTGATAAGATGCACAAATACTTTGAGTTGGACGGTGATTCTCGACGTGTCTTTGTCTTGCATGGCCTTGGGGGTTCCGGAAAGACCCAACTTGCATTCAAATTTGTGCAAGAATCATCCACCCGGTATGGTTCTACTATCTGTAAAATCATGACTAGCAATAATTTACATTTTACATTTTCAGCTTCTGCAACGTGTTCTATGTTGACGCAACAAATAAACAAACTCTTCAAACAGATCTCAAGGCCATCACTCCAGAAAACACAGAGCGATCAGTAGATGTAAGTCTCCATTGGCTTGCAAGCCAGCGCAAAGGAAACTGGCTTCTCTTCTTTGACAACGCGGACGATGTCAACTTGAAGTTGAATAGATTCTTTCCTCAGTGTCGATCTGGCAACATCCTAGTTACAACACGTAACCGAGAGCTTTGCCATCTCTCTGCAAAAGGTGCAGATGTAAATGTTGGTGCGATGGAGCACGAAGATGCCAAAAACCTGCTACTGCATCAGGCTCGGGCAGAAGAGAGTGATGAAAATAAAATGCTGGCAGCAGCAATTGTACAGGTTCTTACTCTCATTTTTGGTTTCTTTAGAAAAGACTTTCAATCTAAAGCATGAGACAGGAACTCCATTACTTTGCTTTGGCTATTTCCCAAGCTGGCGCTTACATTCATTGCCACTTGTCATTAAGCCAATATCAAGAACTCTATCAACGTCACCATGACAAATTGTTACAGAGTGAGGAGTTCCAAGGAGAGGATCCATATGAACGAGCTGTGTATGCGACATGGAGACTGAGCTACGACAAACTTGACACATCAGCAAGATCGTTGCTCCAAATTTTCTCCATGCTACATCACAAAGGAATTTCAGAGCAAATGTTTGAAAAAGCAGCATTGTCTGAAATGCAACTGGAGGACTCCGAACTACAAAACAAAGTGACGGAGTTGTTGAACCAGCTCGGAAAAATAGGTCCAGACTGGTCATGGGGCTTTGGGCAGGTCATCATTCGCCTGGGTTCATATTCACTCATTGAATATGATGATCAAAATCACACATACAGCATTCATCCACTGGTACAGCAGTGGAGTCGTAGCACTATAGAAGGAAACAGACAACTGATGCAGAAATGTGTACTCAGTATCATTGGCCTATCAATTTCTGGGTTATTTGATGACAAGGACTACAAGTATCGACGCACACTTTTGCAACATATCTCTAGCTCCAAAGCCTCAGTCAATCCAGAACAGATGATGCCTTCAATTTTAGGTCGTATGGCACTTGTGTACTTTGAACAGGGGCAGTGGGAGGAAGCAGAGGTGCTCCAGGTGGTGGTGATGCAGAAGAGCAAGCAGCTGCTTGGTGATGATCATCCTGACACACTCAGAAGCATGGCCAATCTTGCAGTCACATACAGCAACCAGGGGCAGTGGAAGGAAGCAGAGGTGCTCCAGGTGGTGGTGATGCAGAAGAGCAAGCAGCTGCTTGGTGATGATCATCCTGACACACTCGGAAGCATGGCCAATCTTGCAATCACATACAGAAACCAGGGGCAGTGGAAGGAAGCAGAGGTGCTCCAGGTGGTGGTGATGCAGAAGAGCAAGCAGCTGCTTGGTGATGATCATCCTGACACACTCAGAAGCATGGCCAATCTTGCAGTCACATACAGCAACCAGGGGCAGTGGAAGGAAGCAGAGGTGCTCCAGGTGGTGGTGATGCAGAAGAGCAAGCAGCTGCTTGGTGATGATCATCCTGACACACTCAGAAGCATGGCCAATCTTGCAGTCACATACAGAAACCAGGGGCAGTGGAAGGAAGCAGAGGTGCTCCAGGTGGTGGTGATGCAGAAGAGCAAGCAGCTGCTTGGTGATGATCATCCTGACACACTCAGAAGCATGGCCAATCTTGCAGTCACATACAGCAACCAGGGGCAGTGGAAGGAAGCAGAGGTGCTCCAGGTGGTGGTGATGCAGAAGAGCAAGCAGCTGCTTGGTGATGATCATCCTGACACACTCGGAAGCATGGCCAATCTTGCAATCACATACAGAAACCAGGGGCAGTGGAAGGAAGCAGAGGTGCTCCAGGTGGTGGTGATGCAGAAGAGCAAGCAGCTGCTTGGTGATGATCATCCTGACACACTCAGAAGCATGGCCAATCTTGCAGTCACATACAGCAACCAGGGGCAGTGGAAGGAAGCAGAGGTGCTCCAGGTGGTGGTGATGCAGAAGAGCAAGCAGCTGCTTGGTGATGATCATCCTGACACACTCAGAAGCATGGCCAATCTTGCAGTCACATACTGGAACCAGGGGCAGTGGAAGGAAGCAGAGATACTCCAGGTGGTGGTGATGGAGAAGAGAAAGCGGCTGCTTGGCAATGATCATCCTAACACTCACAAGCATGACCAATCTTGCGGCCACATACAGGAAGCAGAGGCAGTGGAAGAAAGCAGACGTGCTTGAGGTGGTGATGATGGAGAAAAGGAAGTAGCAACACCCTCCCAAGCATGACTAATGTAATGGATTGCAACAATCCCCATCACAAAACTTCAGCAAACTTGTTGTTCACTCCTTTTCTGTATATTTTCATTCTACCTACTGTGATATTTATACAGTGCTCAACTTTCCCATGGTAAATCAGTCTGTTGATAGTTTTTCCCTTTTGCTGTTTGCTTGTCTTCTGTTGAGCATCTATATCATAAACATGAAAACTGTAAGAACACACAGTGAACTCAATCAGAATCTCCTGTAACAAGTTATACTCCACTTACTCAGTCTCTAGAGCTGCGATGCTCCCCACTATTCCTTAATTTTATTCAAATGGAAGGGCAATGTGGTAATAATCAGATAGCACTGATCTAGCTTGCAATTTTCCAATTCAGATGCCCAATCACATTGGCGGTGAAGACAATATTCAATATCCACTGCCATGAGTTCTTCAATAAATCTGTGTTGACTATGTACTGTGTTTGAATAGCAAAAGACAAACCACAGCATCATATGCCTAGGCATCCTGTTTGCCCATTCAGCTGTTCAGGGTACCATATTGTGAGCACTGGCCAAAGTTCATGTGCATTATGAGTGTTCCCTTTGAGAATGCAAAAGGAATTGTTCCCAGAATGACATGTGAGGGCTCTCTCAAAAACATGAACAGGACTTGTGAACCCCTTGCATTTTCAGATGGCTCATGCAACATCATGAGCCTGAGTGTAAGCACAAACACTGTTATCATTAGGCTACTGCATTGGTATG
This sequence comes from Psilocybe azurescens, assembly GCA_023853785.1. Taxonomy (NCBI): domain Eukaryota; kingdom Fungi; phylum Basidiomycota; class Agaricomycetes; order Agaricales; family Agrocybaceae; genus Psilocybe; species Psilocybe azurescens. The sequence goes on along the minus strand of JAJIRX010000271.1, from coordinate 40,761 downwards.
GCCTACTCATACATGTTGCAAGTAGAGGTTCTTGTGGGTTAGGGTATGGATACACATTTGCAAACCCGCTGACCTTCAAAACAAGCACAAAAACCTGATTTTTGGACCAGAACTGAGGTAGATTAGATCAAATTCATCAAAAATAGCGAATTTGACAATATCTCCTTTGTTTCTGGGCTGATTTTCATGTTCTTGAGCTTGTTTTGACGGGTAAACCCGTGCAGGTCATGGGTACGGGTCCCTATGGGTAAGGGTACAGGTAGGCACCCAGATACCCAAGAGTTATCAGATACATTTTTGTTGCCTGGGGTGGTGGGTTATGGGCCTCTTTTTTTACTGTAGAGTTTCAACCCTACCGTACTAAATAGGTAGGCATGAGTGGCTAAGTGGCTATATTGACTGGGTTATCAGCCTCTTTTGACTGTACTTATATGCTATGATAATTTGTGTACTTTGCAATGCCCTCATATTCCGTTGGACTCCAATGGACTTTCACCGGACCCAGCCAATTCCAATTGCCAGTCCATTGGATGTCCAACAGATTCCATTGGACTTGACAAAATTCTGCTACCAGTCCAGTCAGAATCTGGCCAAATTCCAGTCAAAGTCCAGTTGGGTCTTTCTTTCTAGAATCCTGACAGGGGTCTGTGATCAGAGGCCGGCCTCTAACCCTTAAGTGATTTCTATGTTCCATGGAACATAAATTTCACCTAGCTGGCCTCAAAGCATACATATCATCATGAAAACAAAGAATATGTTTGAGGCCGTTGATTTTTAATAGCAAAAATCTGAATTCATTTGAGGCCGGCCTCTGAGACTGATTTTTAATAGAAAAAATATGAATTTGTGTGAGGCCGGCCTCTGAGGCCAATTTTTAAATGGAAAAATTCGAATTTGTTTGAGGCCAGCCTCTGAGGTCAAATATTATGTTCCATAAAACTTATTTTTTTGCTGAGGCCAGCCTCAAAGCCTTTAAACACTGTATATTATATTCCATGAAATGTGCAATTCATTGAATGATTTCCAATGACTATTCAGCTTATATGTATCTCAGTCCTCAATATCAATTGGTGACTGATTGAGAATAGAGAACATATGAAGATGTTAAAGGCTATCTTGAGTGTTCAAATTTTATGTTTTATGAAACTTATCTTTCAGTAAAGTAAGCCCCAAATACAATAATATAGAATCCTGACCAAGACTGCTGGTCAGAAGCCAGCTTCAAAATCCTAGTAAAATTTATATTTCATAAAACATAACATTCACTCAACTGGCCTCAAAGTGCAGACATTAACCATAGTCCATCAAAATAAGAAATGTGTTCAATACCAGTGAGTATTAACTATGGAAAGCATAAAGGTTTTCAAAGCCAGCTTCAAAGAGTCTTAAGTGAAAAATCTAAATTTGTTTGAGGCCAGCCTCTGAAGGTAAATATTATTTCCTCAACACATCATGAAATTTTCTCTGAACATATAATCAATTCTATAAACAAACTACTCAGACAGCATTATGCTGTCATCAAAATCAGAAGGAATGGTCATATCCTCCTCTGTGGCAAAAGCTATCAAAACTTCAATGAATTTAGTATCAGTGATATTGTCAAATTATAAACTTACCTTTTTCTTTGCCTTTGTCCTGAATATCAGGCAAAGATTCAGAATTCTCATCATCATCATCATCATCATCATCTAGTTGTGAGATGTGGATTGGTGGTGTCTTAATGAGTTTTACTAAAGATATGTCATTAGTATATAACTTGTGAATAATATATAAAAACACACCTTTCTTTTGATCTGTTCTTGCAGCTGAAACCCACTTTCTACTCTGGTTCTTTTCCTCACCTCCAATTGCAAGTCATTGGCACTTGGTGGGATAATAAGGCTTTTCCAAGCAACTTTGGAAAGGACAGAATGTTCTAATAAGTTTTCATGTAAACCATGTCCAATCAAAGCTTCTTTGATTTGATCAGCTCTGAGATGATCCACATTCTTGAGCTCTTTCTTGGAGATATACTTCTTGTGTTTGCATAAAGCAGCATAGCTCACTTGCTAAAAAAAATTCCAATAATAAGTTTCACCAAACTTAAATTTTGAGGCAAAAAAAAATTCACAGGAAGGAGTTGTTGTAAAGTACACATAATATCTTCAGAGATGTGGATCTCATCATTTTCCACAGTGGCAGCAACATTCAAAAAGCTCTGTTGATTTTGGAAATGATAGATTTTATAGCTTGGTCTCCAACAGAAGCTGCAACATTCTGTTGAAGAGGAGCTAAATAAGCCAAGTGTTCATCATCATCAGCCAAGTTTACTTCTTCATCCAGAGAAAATTCCTAGTTGGCTGCTGTTGGCCAAAAGACTCCATTAGTGGCCAGACTTTTAGTTACTGCATGCTGAATTTGGGAAAAGAGATGCTTGATTTGTGGGGATTGTTGCATGATGGTTCAAAAAAGCTACATAAAGAAAATGCCTCCAACAGTCTGCCACTGTTTTTTGCTGTAGTAGTAGAAAAACTTCTTTTGAAAGTCAGTCCAATCCTGAGGAGAAGAAAACATCATGGAGGTGATGGTGATATTTTTGCTACCAGTATTAGTGGGCTGATAATCAGAAAAATCTTCATTATTGAACACATTTCTAGTATTCTGGACCTTGAGATGATGAAGGTGTAGCATCAAAGTGTTTAGATGCATGCATGCATTTTGCTCAGAATTGAGACTGCTGATTTTATGTTCATTGAGAAGAGGTGTGGGTGCAATCTTGTTATGCTGAGACATGTGTTTAATAGTGTAATTGGTTTTGGGGAATGTGGGATAAGATTTGGATGGCAGTTTTTGTTTGAAAATAGACAGTGTTGTGTGTCTGTATTTTACAAGCAGGTTGAGAATCTAAAAGAAAAAGGAAAATCATGTTAAATTTCATATTATACAGAGATAATAAAACTTCACCTTGTTTAAAACATGAATTTGCTTTGAAGGCTGAATGTTCTTTTCTATCCAAAGTTGTAAAACCTTGAGGACAGAGACAGAATTGTCTTTTCTTGGATGAGTTTATGGAGACCCAACACATTGGGTCCAAAAATATAAGTAACTATTGAAAATATGAATATTAAGTTTTGAGAAACATAAATTTTACTCACAGCAACTACTGCAGGCTGCACTTCATTCAAAGATGTAAGGAAATAGTTAAAAAATGATGGTGTCAGAAAAGGAAGATAGAGTTGATTGAGATGCCAGAAGATACCAGAGATAGATGTTTTGATTTCAGTCTATGCTGGATTTTGGCCACCAAATGGTTCAAGACCTAAATGTTTTTTTTCTTCGTTGAAATGAGTTTGTTTATTTTTGATCCAAGCTTGTAAAATTGATAACTGCAGGCATATAGCCTTCAGTAAAATGTTTGTTCCAATCCAGATTAACCATGTCTTGAGGCTTAGTAGAAGTTGATGGTCCATTATCATCTTCATCATCATTCATGTTGGGTGTAGTATTGAAGTCAAAAATGTTGTTGAGAGAGGATGTGGTGGTCGTAAAAATTGGTGGACAGGTGCCAAGTATTTGTTCAAAAGGTTTTCCAGACTACAGAAAAATTCAATGTCCAACATTGCAGGATTGCAAGAAGAAGACAAGATATTGACAGTGTTGATGGATGTGTGGAATTCTTCAGTTTATCATCCATATCTGCAACAATATGGCTTTTGCTTTCATAAATTTCTCAAGTTAATCATTTTTGTGGAATGTGGAATAGCATTGGGAAAGAAGAGTGTGAATACACATTTACACAAAACACATAGCTCAGCTAAAATGCATACATCTTGATCTCAATCATCTTGACCAAGTTCTTTCTCAACTTGGTTTACAGAAACTCTTTGATGTTGGGCTAATGGTCACCCTATGCTCTCAAATTGAAGGTCTTCCCATGACAACAAATACTTATCTATGTGGAATGTGTAATCACATCAGAGGCAATAAAGAATCAATAAAGCTCCATCATTGTCAAGCACATCCTACCATCCAACAATCCACACAATGGAAACATGTTTCTGCCTAGCAGCTTCAACACACACATAACACTTTTTTCTTTGCAATCTCTTTAATCAATACACCAGCAATTATCTCTATTGACAATTTATTTGGCCCATTGATTAAAATCATAATATCAAGGATTCCATAATGGCTGTTCATAATACCTGTTTGGAGCTTTGGTTCACAGAATGGGAAGAAACCAGTGTCCACACTATAGCTGATCCAACTATTTTCTATCTTGCACTGTCCCAACTCAAAGTTCTCCAAGATTTTAAAGAGCCTTCTAGTGTTATACCAGTTATTTCCATACAGGAGTATCTGGTCAGGCTCATATTTGTTTTTGAAATCAATCACATTTGCACAACAACACCCTCATCCTCTATCTTTGACTTGGGCAAAAAATTCAGCAGATGGATTACAGAAAATAATCTCTCAATACTTCATTCATTGAGAAGTCTTACTCATCTTGCATTCTCTATTGCCTACTCAACAATGAGTCTCTCCAAAATTTGGTAGACAGACTCAAACAATTTTACATCAATGCTATATCAAGAACACCCAATTACATTGGACAACATTGGGCACACATTCATTAACATGGAAAAGACATAGTCAGAATTTGGGAAAATGATCTGCTTTTGATCAGCCACTTAGACAGAACTATGTTCAACTCATTGACAATCTCAGCAATACCAACATTGGCTATTCATTGTTTTCTGATCCTTGCAATACGTGTTTCAGATCTTCAAAAATATTCTACTCAACACCATTCTGAACACACCAACACTAAAGAATACATTTCTAAAAGGCTACACCTCAGAAGGAAATCCAATATGGAATGCAATAGCCTTTCACATATGGCTGATGAAATATTCTGCTTTTCATTAACTGCTCAAAACAAAATCAAAAGGAACTGCAGGCTCAGCATCCAGAGGCACAGAAATTGCTTGTTTTACTTTCAAAAACACTTCAGTTAGACCATCTAGATGCCTCGTTATGATGGGAAAATAATTGGCATATCTTTACCAGTATAGCAAAGAAACTGCTATTACACTCAAGAACAAAGTTATACCATATGCCTTTGATGCTCATATATCAGATCTTCTTATTCAAAACCTGGCTATTGCAAGACCATTTGCTCAGTTGGCTGCTCTCATTTGCTTTCCTGCCAACAATTCCATTTATCAAATATACAACAGTCTTTTATTTGTCAACTTTGATAAAATCTTCACCACCACCAACATCACAACATATATGAAAAAATACTTCATGTCTACTTTTGGCTACTGCATTGGCATTAGTGACTGGAGACACATCAGCATTGGCTTTAGAAAAAGCTAGCTGGTAATCTAGAGAAATTAGTAGAAGAAGATGTATAAAAACTGTTGGAGCTGCTCAAGCTCATCATAGCAAAGCAATCAAAAACAGGATATATGCTATTAGTGCCACTGCACTTGGATCTAGAAATGCTGATGATATTATACTTTTATATCTAGAGCACAGCACAGATTGGCAAAAGTTTGCCAAGTGAAGCAAGGTGGATGTCCCTTATCATATTGTCAATGCATGGCCAATAATATCCCACCTCCAACAAAAAATTCTGCCAATAATTCAAGTGTTTCAATGGCTTAAGAATTAATATTTTTGTTGGCTCCAACACTCAAAGACATGGTTTGGGCTTCAATAAAGAAGCCTTAACAGAGGCTAATTTACAAAATTTAAGTTTTACCAAATTTAAAATTCAACCAAAATCACCAATAGTAAGTAATTAATTGTCCAATATTGATTAATATAATGTTTTTATTTAGATACAAGTTACCCAAAAATTAAGTTTTACCAAATCTAATATTCAAAAAACTTAATTTCTGTATATAATTTCTTCACTTTTATATATTTATCTAAAATTTTATTATATAAAAGTCTGTCCAATTTCCAACAACAGAAAATACAGATGAACTGCATTCAATAAGTTTACATCATTGTATTTGCTTAACCATGTCTAATTATTTTTAGTTTGATAATCTTTTCTTTTCAATTCACCAAGACTGTGAGAGCAATCAATGGATGTTAACTATCCTCACAGTTTTCCTGAACTAAGTTCTGCAAAACTTAATGTTGACATTGAATCTGAAGCTAATACTGTGAGACTTTGTCTATGACTTAAATTTTCGTACTGAACCTTTACTATAGTCAGAATTTGATATAAATATGCCTTTTATTGCACCATGGTCATCAACAGAGGCACTCAAGACTTTAATTAAGCTCACTAAAAAGCCAAATACTGACTGAACAACACCACTGCAAAAATAAATTGTGATGACTATTCTGAACTCAGAAAATGATATCTTGGCTGTCCTTAGCACTGGATCTGGAAAGTCAATGCTTGCACTTATTCCTGCCTTTTGGAAGTCAATTCAATCACAGTTCTTCTTCTTCCAATCAATTCTTTGCTTATAAACTACAAAGACAAGCTCAAAAGAATGGGCCTGCTTTTTTGCATTATACTGGATATACAGTATGAAGAGGTTTCTGTTCAGCAAATCTTGATATTGTATCTGTAGATATAGCAAAGGAAGAGCATTGGATATAATGACTTGCAAAAGTGAATATAAGCATACCTGTCTGCCACTTTTGTTTTGATGAAGACCACTATGTTATAACAGATTCTGGATTCTACCATGCCCTCAAGAATATCTGTCAGGTTTAATCACTCCAAAGGCAACTAGCAGTTTTCTCTGGTACTATTCCACCACATTGCCAAAAACCATTATCAACTCTTTTATGCTATACAACAATCTCTATATTTTTGTGCATCTTCTATCAACAAACCAGAACACTAAATTATCAGAACATTACAGCATATACATTAACAACTTCCAGCATTTGTTAAGGAGTTGATTGAAAAGTACAGCTCAATGCTTACAGAAGAGGATCATATCCTAATCTTTGTCCCATTTAAAAACATGGGGAAAGTATTACAAAGGAAGTGGAATGCAAGCTGTATTATGGCAAAGAATCAGATAATACCAAAGAGGAAATCCATCAAGCCTGGATTCTAGGCACACACAAGGCTATGACTGCAACATCTGCTTTCAGTGCTGGAAATGACTATTCTAGTGTCTGGCTTCTCATTTATGCTGGAACACCAAAGTTTATGATGAACTACATCCATAAGATTTCAAGAAGTGGAAGAGATGGAAAACCATGATATTACTATTTTATTTCAGTCAACAAATGGACCAAAATTTATAAAGATGATCCAAAGGAACTCATGGGATTTGATGAAATGCATGCTTTGGTCAACAATCAAGATCAATGTCTTTGTGAAATCATCACTTAATAATTATGATGTGGGCTCAAAATGTCTTCAAAACATAGCCAATGAACTATGCAGTCACTGTCAACCAAGTCTGGCAAATCAAAATTAAGTTCCACCAAACTTAATATTCAAAAAATGTTCCAATTCCATCCTTGACAATTTTTCTCCCACCAAATGTTTATCAAGCTTCAATTTACTTGTTCCCAACCAGTCAATCACCATTTCAACTCAATCATTTATAGCACTCAAAACTACCTTTGCCAAATTTCAAGCCATGCAAGAAGCATACAAACAGCAGGCAATGGCCATTTATCAGAAAATGGAAGTTGGCCTCAAGCTCTTCAAAACCAATGCCCTATTTGTGTCTGCATGGAAAACAACAACACTGATCATCAATTCAAAAGCTGCACATCTATGAAGTCTAAAATAATGGATCAATATCAACAATTCAGAAAAGCTATGGTATATGATATCAGGATTCATTCCAAGATTTGCTTCATTTGTCATATACCAAGCTTTGCAGATAGAATGTATGGACAGTTTGGTGGACTAAAGAACTGTGAGTATCTGGATATAATGGGTCCAGTTTTGTATTTCTTTTGGGCTTTTAAGCCTTATTCTATAAAGGAAAAGTTTAAAATGAATTGGAAAAGGGTGGAAGACTTTGATTAATGGCTGGTTTCAAAACCAGTTGTTGAAGAATAAAAATTTAATGTTGTGTCTGCTTTTTTTAATTTGTGTACATTCTATCTTACACCCATCAAAAGAAGAAGAATCACTGTATTAAGTCCTTTCTGACAAGTTATATAATAGCCAATATTATTTATTTTTCAAAATGTTCACGAGCAGTGAAAAGACAGTTGCATGGATAGCTGTGTAAAAAAGATGATAATGAGGAACACCTAAAATTTTCAGTATCCAGAAGTGCACATGTGTTATGATACATTCACAAAAATGTAAAAAACTATGAAATATACAATATCATCTTGCAGCTAGGCAATGTGAACAGCATAATAATTAATGTCTAAGCACTAGACAGTTAGGCTAATCATTGTAACAACAAATTAATATCTGTAAAAGGATGTGTCAACTAGAAACAATACAAAAAAACAAAAATATGAGTTGAAATTTCAATACAGTGCAGCAGCTGAATGTTTGGAAAAACACCAGCTACATGTGATACAAATATAGACTTGACTCCAAAGTATTCTAGAGGTCTTGCTGAGTGCACTGCAGATCCTATATAAAGATGGTAAATTTACCCTTTGTCCCAATGAATTTTCCCTAGTAATAATTTACACTTGTAAATGTTTGGGATATGACACTGCAAGTACTTTTTAACAATTCATAAAATTTATGATCTGCCACTACATATTGGGGGATTTGCTTTGCTCTACTCTTTGTGCTTATATCAGGATAAATAGCTATTAACAATAAATAATAGCAAGTAATTATATAATATCTTGAAAGTGGTATGTGGAACTCATCCCATCCTCCATTTATTGGTTTTGGCACTGAACTATATTCTATATGATTTGATATAATAAACCAAAACCAAAATACAAAACCAGATAGAAATGGTCTAGACAAGATAAAAAGACTCTCTGTGTTGAGTTTGGTAAGTGTCGGCTTTGCCACTAGGTTATGATGTATATGTGGAGTGTGGAGTGTGGAGTTTAGAAATGTCCGAAAGAAAAAAAATGAATAACAGGGTATATAAATGCATTGGCACATAGAGCAGCTACATTGTAGCAAGTGACTCAGACCATAGAACATACACAATGTATACATATTACTCAGTGCAATAGAATTTTATTAGTAGTACCTGTAAAGTAGTAGGTTCTTTAGCTTGGATAAAATTTTGCAGATTTGAGTATACAAATGTTTCAAGGATATAATAAGGATGTCCCATGCCAAAATTAGTGAAATCGGCGGTCCCATTCTCGAGATATGAAGGGGTAGGGGAAGGAGGAAGGGTACATACAAGATATTCAAATCTGACTCACCAACTTAGAATTTGGTATCCACATACTCATATTCACTCCTTGATTATGGAAAAATATGTTTTGTAGATGGTGAACCCAAACTGAATATCTTTGGATGGAGGGGGAAGCCTGGATACTGTTGTGCTCCAAAGATATTCATCATCAACTTTGGGGATTCCAAAACTAGTTCCCGTAGTCAGGGACATCTTGGGAGCCCATTACAATTATTTTTGGAAGACACCCATGTGTGCTGAATATTTTCAGACAGGGGGAGGAGGACACCGATGGTCGGTGATGTTGAAAATATTCATGTGATTGTTGAGAGGCTAATAAATGATCATTTTGTGAATTAGTACCCTAGGAATACATATTCCATGTGTGTTTTAGTATGGGGAGATGCTCCCCAAGGAATACAAGGATGGTAGCATTGGGAGGTGGAAGGCAGAGACAGAGGCAGAAGGCAGAAGCGGACTTGGAATGCAAAACATAGGTCGGAGCAGGACCCGGTGATAGAAGCAGGAGGCAGAGGTTGGAGTCGAGGGCGGGTGTCAGACCAGAGGTAGGAGTGCAAGGCAGAGGTCAGAGTGCAAGGTGGAGGTCAGAGTGCAAGGCAGAGGTGGGAGCAGAATGCGGATGCAGACAACACCGGTATATTCAGATAACATTATCGCTGATAGAAGTGCACACCTCTGTGGAATATTTCTACTGACACACAGTACAAAGTGTATGAAGCAAGTTCAACTTTTAATTAGTTACTATCACTACTGCTACTACTTTCACTCTCCTTGTCCTCATCTTCCTCTGAAAGCACTCCACTTTTCACACCACATTTGTTGACATTTCCAACTTTCCGCACTTGGTCCACACTCAGTCCGCTTTTTTCCGCCTTTTGGATTTTTTGAACTCTGCTTTTCTGACTTGCGCTCACCGCACTCAGTCTGCACTCAGTCTGCACTCAGTCCGCTTTTTCCGCTTTTTAGTCCACATTTTAATCTTTCAGCAAGGGGATGGAGGACACCTATGGTCAGTTCTATTGAAATATATATTGATGTGATTGTTGAGAAGCTAATAAATAAAAACTACTTTACCAATGGAAAGAACTTGTGGAAGGGGAAATATGAGTCCTGTTTTCAAACATTTTAGTCCGCTTTTCAGGCCACTTTTTAGATTAGTTTGGACCGCTTTGGACCCCTTTTTGGACCAGTTTGGACCACTTTTGACACCGCTTTTCAGGCCACTTTTTAGTCTGCTTTTCAGTCCACTTTTTAGTATTTTAGAAAGGGGATAGAGAACACCTATGGTCAGTTATATTAAAAGTATTCATGTAATTATTGAGAGGCTAATAAATAGTTATTGTGTGATTGAGTAGCCTAGAAATACATATTCTGTGTCTCTTTAAGTCTAGGGAGATATTCCCAGAGGAAGACAAGAAAAGTGATATTGGAGGACAGATGGGAGAGAAGGTGGAAGTGGAAGGTGGTTATAGAAATCAAAGTAAGACCAGAAAGCAGAGAGGAGGTGGGAGCAAGAACCGCATGCACACTGACATTATCACCGCACTCCAACAATATTTCTGAACACTGACATCATCAGCACCCTCTGCGCTCCAACACTGTCACCGCACCCCACACTCCGACAATATTTCTGGATACCAACACCACCACCGCCCTCCACATTCTGACACCACCACTGCACTCCTCACTCCAACACCATATCCGCACTCCGACAATATTTCTGAACACCAATTTCATCACTGCCCTCTGTACACCAACTTCATCACTGCCCTCTGCACTCCGACACTGTCACCGCACCTCACACTCCGACAATATTTCTGGATACTAACACCACCACTGCACTCCACACTCTGAAAATATTTCTGAATACCAACTTGATCACTGCTCTCCACATTATGACACCACCACTGCATTCTGCACTCTGACAATATTTCTGAATACTGACTTCATCACCACCCTCTGCACTCCAACACCATGTCCGCACTCTGCACACTGACAATTTTTTATACACCGACTTCATCACTACCCTCTGCACACCGACATTATCACTGCACTCTGACAATGTTACTGAACACTGACATCATGACCACCCTCCATACTCCATCACCATCACCATAGTGATCAGGCTATTGCAAGAGAAGGTTGGTCAAGAAGAGGATGATGGGAATGAGGTACATGCAGATGACTCCTCTTGTCCAAGCTCAAGGCCATGTACCAGCTTGAGTATCAGTGGGCCCCATTTAATCCTTGCCTGTTCCTGCTCATAAAGCACCACATGATGCCTGCACACAATGGGTTCGGGAGCATTGGTTCCAGTGGTTATAGCGCTAATGGGAAGAGAGGTGGAGGTAGAGGTGCAAGGAGTGGATTGTATGTGTGTGTGTGGGCTGCTGAAGAGGGAGAAGAAGACATCATGGAGGAGATGGAGGTCAGTTGTGAATAGGTATGCAGGGATGGATCATTGTTGTGTGCCCAAGTCCCAAATTGAAGTGCATCCTGATACAACAAATAACTCGATATGCTCATTAAAAATCATAGACAGATAATTTGACTGACATGTACACAGCCCATGATGTAATGATACTGCTTTTTCATATGTGAAGTAGCCTAGACTGGCTGATACTCCATGCTCATGCAGAAGCTTCTTTATAAAATCCAACTCATAATTTGTGCCTGAGGCTGCTGATGGAAGATATAGATAATGGACATCTCATTTGGACAAAGCAAGTGGGAAAGGGACTCTGATATTCTGTCCTCGAAAAGTCAAGAATTGATATAAACCTTCAAACAACTGCATGACACATAGTATCATCATGATGTCTGTGTTCCTAGAGAATAAATACATGTGTTACCTGGATAGACTATTACCTGCTTGAATATTGGTGAACTTCCAGTTCAGAAATCAAGGTTGTTTTGTATATATACATGCTTATAAAATTCATAGAAAAATACCGCTTCTTGAAACCTTACTCCTTCCTATTCTTCTCAAAGCTCATGGTGTCTCATAGGTAATCTCATTCTTTTCCCTCACACTTCTACCATTATTATCGCACCTACCCCCTTTGTTTGGATTCAGTACAATGAATGCCAGAGTGTATCACTCATTTCCTTGACCATACTAATGTCTGATATTCTGAGCTTACAGTGGATCATTATAATTTGTCTCGGACATACTTCAGCCCTTTCATGCTTGTACTGAACCATTCTCCTCATTATTCTCTTTCTGAACGCACATATACAATCTCAGTTTCTCCATCTCACTTGCCTAATTCCGAGAGAATACAGCTCCAGAATACTAAATTATTATGTAGCATCTCGACGCTATGCCTGTTCAAATCCAACCATGCAGAGACGTTTCAGCATTTGGAGGATTGGAGGCAGCAAAGTAGGTTGAGCTGCTCATGAAAAAACTGAGTGTTGTGCTTGACCAGGTGGTAGTGCATAATATGGCAGATAATCAGGTACTGAAGGCGGTTCATGGGGAGACCTTGAAGTGGAATTATACACATCAATTCCATACTGGTCAGTTGGGTGATTGCTACTCAAGAAGGTACTGCTGCATGGACAATGATATTATCTTCAAATAAGTGCTGTAGCTCAGGCAACTAGTACTTTCCACTATTATAATTGGTACATCAAAGGCTAGGCAGTACACAGCGCATTTCATTCCTTTTCTGATAGTCTTTTCTATTATCACAAGCCAAGATGTCTATTTAGTCTATAAAAACAGCCTTGCACCTTAGAATAGAAACCAATGACTGTACACCCCTGATTTTATATCCGAATCTACTCTGAATATCCAGCATATTTTTGTCTTATATCTTGTTGAAAAATAAAGTTATAAAGGGAACTCCATGGGTCACCCGCAGATAAATGACGGATAGTTAATTATAGTCGGATAGCCACAAATTGTATCCATTTTTTACAATTTATTTCATGCAAACCGGTTGAGAACTAACCAAGTTATGCCCTCTGCAAGTTTGTGGCACTTAGATCCAGTGGTAGTCATGCAATGAGCTCAACATTGATGGCGGGTATGCCAAATTTGGAAATTCACCAAATTAGATGACCGCTGCTGAGAAATCGTAATGTCACGGCATCAGTTTGCGTTGCTTTCGGCTCAAACTTGGCAGGAGTATAGCTCTCTCGATTCTACACCGATTTGCGCAAAAAAATTTCTAAAAATAAGGTAAACTTTTTCGCTACATACTAATTACATAAAACTCTGTGAAAACTTACAGATAACCCATGCAGTTCCCTAGTGAGAAGTGAGAAAAGAATAAGGGATCTTCTTACAGCAGTGTGCCAAACTATATACTACTACAAAAACAAGGGCTCTATGTTTGTGATTCAAACTTTGTCTAATCTAATCAATACATCTGTGACATGCAGAGAACTTGCTATTGTAGACCCCAATCAAACAAGTTTGACTGCTTATTATGAAGATCATGTGCTGACCTTGGATTATTGTGAGGTCCTCACGTGATCACCATCAAAAATCGAGAATATCTGGCTCCTGTCTGGTCTAATCAATACATGTATGATGTGCGGAAAACTTGCTCCAATCAAACAAGTTTGACCGCTTATTATGAAGATCACATGCTGACCTTGGATTATTGTGAGGTCCTCATGTGATTACCATCAAAAATCGAGAATATCTGGGTCCTGTCTAATCTACAGTGACTTGCATGCAGTATACTGACGCTCCTTGGGACACTGATGTTCCTTGGGCCAAATTGAAATTCCGACCCCAAATTTGATTCAAAACACTTAATGTTTGGTAAACTTATTTACGTAGTATAGATACAAGCTCAGGCCAAATTTTATAGTGATTGGATGACTTCCCTGGTTCTAGATCAAAATATGATAGAGAATGTGGGTATATTTGACTGCAAAATTTTTCTTTCATGACTTTGTGCCATTTTGGTTTGGTTTTTAAGCAATATTTTTATACATTCAGAAAGCTCTCATTTTCCTCTTTCCAATACACCTTTAATAGTAAGAATCCAGTCAATTTTGACCTCGGAATGAATTGACTTTAGTGTCAGCATGACAATCTGATACAATATGCACTGGTTCACACACAAGCATTACATTTTTGATGCACGGAAACACAGTTGGTAAAGGCTTGGGTCACACTATTCCAAGGACCGTCAGTTTGACATTTTGACATCCCCAGTAATTGTTGTATATTGCACCAAAACTCCCACTTTTGTCCTAAAAAAGTTATCAGTAGGTGTATACAAAGTCCCTCCATGACCTGATGTAAAAATATTTAGAGATTATTAGGTAAAAATTTTCAGGACAAAATGCTGTCCCAGAGAACATCTGTATACTGTATTGTTTTGCAGTCTGAAATTTTCAGTGTGCACCTTGATGTGACCATCATTTAACTCTCTCATAGTAACTCCATTTTAAATACAACCCTAGGGCACAGCACAGCTCTTGTAAAAGTCCACTGTTCTGTAGTCGCACTTGTAGAAAAAAATATAATATACAGTTTGTTCACTGCATCCTGCAAAGATAGCTATCTCTGGGATAGTTCTCTGTTGTTCATTGTACCACACAAGAATACCACAATGCTTATCTTGAGAAATAGGATGGGCTATTGTTACGGATGATATGCTGACAGTCAATCAATATGTGCAAGTAGTGTCTAAGCACCATTTATTTTGTTCTTTTTCTAGGTCTTTCTTTACACTTCTGATTATATGAGCCTCATACATGTATTTAGACGTATTACCAAGTACAGAATAAATGTCCAAATACATAGATAACATACTAAATTGTTGCCAAACAAGTCCTATTGATTAGGACTTGCCCAATTTAGTATCTCAAGAAGATCTGACTTACCTGCAAATGGCTAAAAACAGTTCAAGCCAAAGACCGAACATGTGTGCAACACGTGTAAGGCTTGTTACCCTTGTCTAGTGTTTGCTATACATAGTCAGAATATATTAGAACCTTCTGAATATTATATAGAACCTTCCAGTTGAATGGTTCTAGTGTCATTTAGAAGTATTAGCTGTAGTATATAAAGATTACTCTAGATACCTGTTCTATATTATCTTTTACACTCAATTTTCCCTACAAACTTAAGTAGACCAGGACAATTACTTGTTAGTAAAGCTTCATGCTACTATACAAGTTATATTATTACTCCTATAGTCTTGTGCTAGTAGTACATGATAATTGTCCATTAAACTTAAGATCTGATTGTTAATGAAGTTACTCAAATATCCTTAGATACTTACTCAGCATCTTATACATTCTCAAGAGTCTTGGAAAGACAGACTCTAAAATAAATACACTAACCTTTGTCTTCATAGGAATACACCAAGGTTGAGTATTCAGAACTCTAACAGCCATTGGAGTACAACAGTCTTTCCATTCAATAAATACCTACATATGCCATTGTTACCAACACCTGCATGCGCAAGATCTGTCCCAACACCACAAAACTGAGAAAAATAAGGTTTGAAGTGACAAGTTGGTCACATCAAATGGCTTGAGGGAAATTTTGGACTGCAAAAAAAATATGCAAGTCACTGTAATCAATACATCTATGATGTGCAGGGAACTTGCTATTATACACCCTAATCAAACAAGTTTGACTGCTTATTATGAAGATCACGTGCTGACCTTGGACTATTACAAGGTCCTCACGTGATCACCATCAAAAATATAGAATATCTGGCTCCTTTGCTTGTTTTTGAACTTCTGCAGGATCAATGTAGCAGTTATGATGTTTTTTAATTTTTATCAAGAAAGGAACAGTATATGAAGATTCCAACTAATTTGGTAATTTCAGATGTATAGCCTAAAAATTCATTTTTCTATATGTATACAGCTAGCCCACGAAAACTAGTACTTTCCACTATTATAATTGGTACAGCAAAGATTAGGCAGTATGCCACATCACGAGCTTTATTCCAGTTTTCATTTTTCAGGCTTATTTTAAAACATTGACTGGGAGACTAAATGCCATATTAGATGCATTGATCTGTTTCTATAACTTTGTTTCAGTATTGGAGCATTCAAGAGTTCTCTTGGTGGAGATTTCGTTGCCATCATCAATTCATGCCCTGTAAAGGAATTTTCTAAATCAATTGAAACTACACCTTAGAGGATCAATCAATATGGTCAAAAGGCCAAATATTCCCACTATCTATCATCCTGAACCATATGCAAAAACTTGGCATACAAGATATATATCTAAAGTTTCAGGAAAATACAACTTTAAATAGATTGACGAGGTGAACTACTACTATCAGTGTAATTTTATTCAATTTATACATCCCCACATTACATGGATGTTAAGTTTGTAACAGATGTCACACCTGTCCCTCACAAGTGATGGCCAAGTGGCAGAAACCTTATTAATTATCAAAGGTGATCCCTGTGCCCAGAAATCACAAAAGCTGTCCACTAAATTAGATGATCACCTGCTCGGTAGTCAAACATCACTGTGCCACACGGGAGATTGCCCCATGGACCAAATGCATTGGCAATTGAAATCTTGTCTACAACTCAACATATGGTGGTTTACTAGATCCGATCATAACACTTGTGATTTGCAATGCAGCCAATGTGAGTGAGGGATTGTCCAGTTAGCGATTGCCACTTGATACTAGAGGTAACTTGCCTCATGATAAAGACGTCTGCGGTTCCAGGAGGTCCTAGACCAATAGCAAATGTGCTTGGGAACCTTAGTATAATTTGCTACAAAATATACTCTTAGAAAAGGTGCCAAATTAGATGACCATTGCCAGGAAATCATGATGTCACAGCATCAGTTTGCGTTATTTTGGCTCAAACTTGGCTGGAGTGTAGCTCTCGATTCTTCACCAATTTGCACAAAATAATTTCTAAAAATAGGCTAAAATGTTTTGCTACATGCTAATTACATAAAAATTGGTGAAAATTTATGGGTAACCCATGCAGTTCTCTAGTGAGAAGTGAGAAAGAGAATAAGGGATCTTCTTACAGAAGTGGGCCAAACTATATACTACTGCAAAAACAAGGGCTCCATATTTGTGATTCAAACTTTGTCTAATCTAATCAATATATCTGTGATATGCAGAAACTTGCTATTGTAGACCCCTATCAAACAAGTTTGACTGCTTATTATGAAGATCACGTGCTGACCTTGAATTATTGTGAGGTCCTCACATGATTACCATCAAAAATAAAAAATATCCGGCTCCTGTCTATCTAATCTGTCAAACAAGTTTGACTACTTATTATGAAGATCATGTGCTGACCTTGGATTATTGTGAGGTCCCCATGTGATCACCATTAAAAATCAAGAATATCTGTCTCCTGTCTAATCTAATCAATATATCTATGATGTGTAGGGAACTTGCTATTATACACCCCAATCAAACAAGTTTGACTGCTTATTATGAAGATCATGTGCTTACTTTGGATTATTGCAAGGTCCTCACGTGATCACCATCAAAAATATGGAATATCTGGCTTCTTTGCTTGTTTGTGAACTTCTGCAGGATCAATATAGTAGTTATGATGTTTTTTTATTTTTATAGAGAAAGGAACAGTATATGAAGATTCCAACTCATTTGGTATTTTCAGATGCATAGCCCAAAAATACATTGAATATGTTTTTTTTCTATATGTATACAGCTATCTTCACAGAGTGGCTTCCTAAAATCATAAAAATTGGCAGAGCAGTGTATTTATACTGCAAGAACATAACTAGATAATAAAAAGTATTTTTTCAACAAGGTTGATTTATAGCAGGTATAATATCAATATCTCATAAAACAGCCTGTATCTCAGTCAATATTTGTTGTAAATTCAACATTTTTGAAGGAGGATGATCCTAAGCAAGGCGCTAGAGCATACCTGATAGTTTTTTGAATTTTGTAATTTGGTCATTTTCAACCAATGTTTGACAATGGGTACCCTGATGAGTCTATAAAGACGAAATGGCTACTTTGGATACCCCTCCAAAGTCATTTAGCTAGTATCGCCTAAACTCACAAGTTTTATACAGCCAATTGCATTTATTTGCACCCTCCTCACCCCAAGCTTCCAAAAATGATTGTAATGGGCTTCTGACATGTACCTGACTATGGGGAACTAGTTTTGGAATCCCCAAAGTTGATGATGAATATCTTTGGAGCACAACAGTATCCAGCCTTCCCTCCATCCAAAGATATTCAGTTTGGGTTCACCATCTACAAAACATACTTTTCCATAATCAGGGAGTTCATATGAGTATGTGGATACCAAATTCTTAGTCGGTGAGCCAAATTTGAATATCTTGTATGTACCCTTCCTGCCCCTCCCCTTCATATCTCAAGAACGGGACTGCCGATTTCACTAATATTTGGCATGGGACATCCTTATTATATCCTTGAAACATTGGCATACTCAAATTCGCAAAATTTTATCCAAGCAAAAGAACCTACTACTTTACAGGTACTACTAATGCCAGTTTTTATTTGAAAATAGGCAGTGTTGTGTGTCTGTATTTTACAAGTAGGTTGAGAATCTAAAAGAAAAAAAATCATGTTAAATTTCATACAATACAGAGATAAAAAATTTCACCTTGTTGCTTTGAAGACTGAATGTTCTTTTGATCCAAAGTTGTAAAATGTTGAGAACAGAGACAGAATTGTCTTTTCTTGCATGGTTTGTGGAGAACCAACACATTAGGTCCAAAAACATGAGTAACTATTGGGAAAGTGAATATTAAGTTTTGAGAAACATAAATTTCACTCACAGCAACTACTGCAGGTGGCACTTCATTCAAAGATGTATGGACAATACAGAGAAGATCCTCATATGGACAGGCAATAACATGTGGGGAAGATCAAAGAGATATTGAAAATAATCAATATCTTGTTTATTAATGACCTTTCTCATTGCTGCATGAATAACAGGCATGGAAATGTACTGAGATTTACATGGATGAGTTTGATGAAGACAAGGCCAAAGAAGATATGTGAATTAATGGTGAATATTTTTAAAGACCAATTGACATACATTATCAAGTTCTATCCAGACAGACACATTGCACATGAAAATCATAATGGCATCTACTCAAAACCAGAAAATAAAATTTTATTATACACATATTATAATAGAAGTAGACAAACATTGAGGTGAAGAATATTTATAAAGTCCTAACATCATTGGATGAATTTTAATGTGATATCTTGTGAAGGTTTGATTGATGCAAAGGTTGTGCAAAGGCAAGATGCGAAAGATGATTGTGGTATGAGTTCAAGCAAGACAATTTAGAGTTTCTCTCACAATGTGATTCTAGAGTTTAATTCATATTTGCAAATTTTCTCACACATACCAAAATTGGCTGTATACCGTGCCAAAGGTGAAAGAGATGGAAAAGGAAGTACATTTTACCCTTTCCTTGTCTTGTCCATTTTGAAACCTCATCCCCATGCTGCCGCTCATACTTCAGCCACCACCCCTACACATTGCCCAGATCCTGGTCTGTCGTGCTCGCCTGCCCGAATGGTCCACCGAAAGCACTCGTGCAACCGTGCACATGACAAGCAGGCTTGGGGTTAGGCTGTCCTTCGTCTTGCGCAGCACATCGACGGACTTGGTCTGGCACGACGCACAGGGCTCCAACCAAAGAGTGAGTACCCATAGCATGCCAGAAGACAGGTATTTTTGCAACGCGCGCGAAAGTATGGCTTTCGCCTGTGCAGAGGTTGCTCCGGATATTGCCATCGCCGCCGCCAACAATGGGGTTCCTGCACCTGCACCCGCACCCACACTCGACGACGATGACAACGCAACTCGCCGCGACCACCCCCACCGCCTCCACCCACAGCACCTCATTCGCTGCGTGGAGTGGGACAAAGACCTATTGATCAATGGCCGGGCTTTGTTGGAGACCCTTGTCCAGGGTGGGATGGGTATTGGGAGGGGCAAGCAGTTTCTCTCAGCCTTGCCTTTGCGCTCACCATCTATGTAGGATGAAAAATCACAGATGTTTAGCTCATTGGATGAATGGACACTGCTTGATATTTGATAATAAAGAGGGATGGGGTTTTTCTGTTGCTCACATGTATATAATATAAACTTAGTGACTCGATACAGATTGTAGTTCCGTTAAATATGATTATGCTTTACGTCTTGTATTTTTGCGCTTGCTCAGTGTACACGCTATATCTAATGCATTCTGGTCGCCATTGGACATGCATGTGTTTGGATGGAATTTGGGTGGGTCGAATCGCTTGCACAAGTTATGCAACACGCCAAAATATGCAGTCTCAATGAGCACAAGTCTAGACGAGATGTACATACCAGTCTTACTCGTGCTATTGAACTTGAGAGATGATGGACAATGCTGGTGCTTATGCTGGTGCTCCGCAAATGTCCCGCCATTTATAATAATATTAATCGTATTTTTCAAACATTGTTCTAGCATTGACATGTGGGGCAAGCTATGAATGAGTAGCGACGATGTGGGTAGGCCGGTAGTTAATGTTGGGGAGAGCAAGGAATGATGTCCGTTAATCAGTACAATGAGAGTGATGTCAAAAGGGACAAGCCATGGCATACCCAACAACTCCGCTCTTCTGTATTAATATGGCTATGCTTGACAGCTTGGCCGTTATTTTTGGGTAGGCTTGTGATACCAAATTTCCCTGGTCTAATTTCTACGTCGAACCTTTGCGACTGCCGGTAAGTGAATCATGGGGACTGCGGCATGTTGCGCACGCATATGAGCCGCGAACGCTAAAATTCTATGCAAGTTGCATAATTGAGACTGGTAATAGTCCTGGGGACTGTGCGTGGTGCCTAGTACTGCAGAATTTTACAGTCGTGTCGTCAGCATATGTGAACAGTCTTTCAGTATAAATTCAATTTCGTATCACTGATTTTCGACGTCTACACTCATAAAAACCAGAAGAAGGTAAATGGAATGGATAGGCTATTAAAAGATATAGAAGAGAACTAAGGGGAAGATGATTGAGGAGAATTTACGCTGAGTTATTAACACTCAAGCATTTGATCACTGTCCCCGATGCTACAACGTCTAATCAGCCGGCGTGGCCTTCTATCCGGGACTTGGGCTGACACTAAAGTAGTACGGTGCGTGCATATCAAGCTGGAGCCCATGTTATATGGCAACAAATGAATGATGAGGGGAAAGAAAGGAAGGCTTAGGACAGGAGCAAAGCCAAGCTGTCCATGGGATTGGGAAGGTATACGGAATTCGTAGGATGAGTGTCCGCTCGTTTCCAGGAAATAAGAATAATATAATGCAATGAAGCGCCCTTTACTCAATTATGACCAACGAAACAGATGCGTGATGAAGGCGAGTTCTGCGCGCAGAGAACCTACGAACATCAGTGCATTATTTTATGAGTGGAATCGTGAATGGGTGAGATCGCTTCTTTAACATGGTATGTGCAGCATGATTACGAAGAGAGTAGGGTCGCGAGTACCTGCTGGAATGGAACTCTCCAGCAGGGTGTATGAACTCTCGAAATATCAAGCATGAAATGGAAAATACAACCTGACCTCGTCAGATGAGTTTGGAGCTGCAAGGTGTTTAGAGTGGCTGGAATATTTACGATGGATGGGACAAATGTGAATATTATTCCAGGCAACCCGTGGTTATATGCTACATGACGACCCCAGAAGTTACTTTTTCCTACATCATCTAACATGTTCTGGGCCTGGTGCATTGAAGGAACATATTTGAGAGGTCACTTGATTTGGCGTCCACATGTAGGTGACGGTGGCCGTATGTCGGCAGCCGTAAACCGTAAATACGGCTTCGGCGCGCAGCCCTACAGGCTTGCCAAACGTCTAACACTCTGTTGGCACCATCACAGAGCCAAAGTCTTAACCCGACCATCGTCTCCCCTCTTCCGCTGCACATGCAGGCTCTCAGGAGCGGCATTGTCATGCACGTACTCGGCGTCTCCGTCCCGCTCGCCGTCCGCTAACCCTAACCATGACCCTGTCTCTACCAAGGGTTCTCCCACTCCCGCTTGAGCCAAAGCCCTCGTGCATCTCACACTTGTCACGGTCAAAGTCCTCTTCCTCTGGCTCACGTCCCTCATCGTCATTGTCCTCGCTAAATGCTCGCCCTTACTCGTACCCGCCGCGCCGCCAGTTCATCGCGTCCTCAGCCCTCAAAGTGCTTGTGTACTTCTACCCACGGTCATGTACGTCGTCGAGGGGCGGTACAGAGCCAAGATGGTGCGCACCGCTGCATTACGACGTCCTCTGCGGCTGCGAGAAGGTTGACGAGTCTGCGGCCGATGTCTAGTTCTCCTGCGCCTGTTGTTGTTGTGGAGGATAGCGATGA
Organism: Psilocybe azurescens; assembly: GCA_023853785.1. Classification (NCBI taxonomy): domain Eukaryota; kingdom Fungi; phylum Basidiomycota; class Agaricomycetes; order Agaricales; family Agrocybaceae; genus Psilocybe; species Psilocybe azurescens. The sequence continues at coordinate 18,102 of JAJIRX010000271.1, read as the reverse complement.
CGGTGTTGTTGATAATGCCCCTTCGACTGCGACGGCAACCTCGGATATGAATGACCATGGATCCGGCATCCGCGTCGCTGGTGCTTCGGACCAGATCTGGAGGCTCTTCGGCCGCTTCCCCCTCGTCGAGGACGACAACTCCGTTACAGACAAGGATGATTCCGACCACATTTCAACAGCACGCGCCACTCTGCCGAGTGCTCTCAGTCCATGACGCGCTCCACGCCATTCGATTGAAGTACTTTTTGAGGATGCAGGGTGTGTCGAAGGCCAAGCTCGATGTGCAGTTCGTCGAGGGGTCGGATGGTGGATGTGCGTCAGATGAGGAGCAGACAAGAGAAGAAGCGGAAGGTGAGGATAGGTGGGTGGTGAACGAAATCGAGCGCAAGATGCTGCTTGAGCAGCAAGGTCCCTCTCCCGTGCCCGTTCCCGCTCTGTCCCTTGATGATGGCCAGGTACCCTCCCACCCCATCCGATCTTCCCCTCCACCACTCTCCCCGGAGCCCGTGCCTGCACACAAATTGGCATGCCAGTGCCGCGCCGTCCTGCCCACATCGTACATGATCGCGTTCATACTCATGAAGTATCGCATGGCGTCTGCGTGCATCGGGTTCGGCGGCGTCTATTCCGGCACAGGTGGTGGTATGAGGTGTGGATTGCAAAAGTGTGCGTGGGCTGCTAAAGAAGGAGAAGAAGGTTGTGTGCAGGAGATGGAGAAGAATGACCCGTCCTCGGTTGTGGATTGGTATTCTGGGATGCATTATTGACTGTGGTGTTCCTCTGGACAGTTAACTTATTTCGGATCAGATAAAACATGTTGAATTATCTGTTTCGAGCTCAGTCGCCGATGTCAATATGTAATTTATAAAACATATTGGGCGAATATTGGGCATACATATGTGAATATTTTCAGATTAACACGGTAGCATATTGGTACCCCGTGCGAAGCATGGGCCAAGGGCTCGTATATATACAAGCACATTAGCTACACGCTCCCTGTGGCTTCATTCTACAGGGAATTACTTACTCGAGCTGGTAATAGCGACACGCAAATGTGCTGCTTCCTCATGTTTTTGCTGCGATCAATAGCAAAATGTAGAGACAGCGCCGAATCGAAAAGGGAGTCGGTGAAAGACGCATGCAAAAATTTAACTGTTTCCCAGTTATTTGAGATATTGTTCGAAGTTCTGAATATTGAGAGAGCAGCTGGGATATATTATAGCTGGGGTGGTTATTTTGCCGCTTCTTGGGTGGGGGATAAGGAAGTCGGGTAAGCGACAGAGACCAGCAGGATAAGCACGATGAGAGGGCGTCGAGCAAAGGAAGGTATAAAGCCAAGCCGCATTTCAGCTGAAGTTCCGTAACTGCCAACGAGCATGTAACGGAATCTCTGGTTACAACACGCGCACCACGACGCAAACAACTGAAAGGCATGTGTCGACCAAAATTCAATCTGGTTTTTTCCCCTCAAGCGCCAATAAACACACACCTTCACCTTCTGTACATACCCATGTACATACCCAATTGTAAAATTCCCCCCAATCCCGACCTCATTCCCTCTTCCCATCCATCCATCCATCCATCCATTCATCTATCCACCCATATTTCATTTCCTTTCACGCAACACCAACGGTTCAAACGCCCCTTATACCTCAGACACACTCACTCACCACCACGACTACAGCCAAATTTAGTATGCTCTCAACAAGGAAGAAGGGGAAAAGAAAGGGAGGTGAAGAGGTATGCAAATATAGGCAGTGGACAGAGTGTGTAGAGTCGAGTGTGTAGAAGATGTCGACGTCAATGTCGATTATTTCATAGCAGATCACCAAGCGCAGCCATCTCAGGCCTGCCCAAGTCAATCATGCCGATCTCCTAGTCTACATTCGCAAAAAAAAAAAAAACATACAAACCAAATCAACAACCACATTCCTCTCTCATTCTCTCCACCCCGAAATGAGGGGGGGAAAGGCGAAAAGATGAAGAAAAAAAACTCACAGCTATAAAAAATGGTAACAGCCATTAAAATCCCTGTTCCTCTGCGACAGAGAGCAAGCCGAGAATTGCGCCGCCGAATGTAGCTGCCGTTGGGATCACCTGGTTCAGCTCCTTGTACAACGAGCTTTCGCGATGGCCGCCCACGACCTGGTTGATGGGGGAAAGAGTTAGCGTACAGGTTAAAAAGATGCGTAGAACAAAAAAAAAAAAAAGGAATAGAGGGGACGGATAAGTAGGTGGCGTGGCGTGGCGTTGGAGATGTGGAAATGGAAGTGGGGACCGGAAACCCAACGGAGATGAGCAACAAGAAAAAAGCCCACCATTTGTTGATCCTTCAACTGCTCTCGCTACATCCCAAGGCCCACTCCCAGAGATCTCAATCCACGTCTTGCTGAACAGCGCACACGCATTCAGCATGAAGACAATGTAGGTCGCCGTGTGGATCGGGTCCAGGACTGCTTCTTGCAGGGTGTGCGGTGGAGACACGAGGAGGATGACGATGAACGCGGCAATAAGCTGGATCATAAACAAGAGGCAGACGCTGTCCCCGAGGTCAAATGACTGGCCATACAGTCCTGTGAGCACGTAGACCATGGCTTGGTTGAGGGAGATGTTGAGGGCGAGGACTACAAAATTTAGTCAGTATGTCAGCTTCTTTGCGTGTATATACGTACGAGGGAGAAAAAGGAGGGGAGTGCAGATGGGATGGGAGGAAGATTGGAATATACCGACACAAAACAACACAACACTCACGTATCTGCGCACTACTAAACAAAGCATGATCCTCCCTTGAGACTAAAATCCACATCGATAATGTTCGCAACCGCCACAAGCTGCATGACCGTTCCAGAAGTGATAATAGATGTGATTTCTAGTTCCATGAGCATTCCACGGTTAGAGGCCAGGATGATGCGCATCCAGTAGAGCAGGTCGGAGGAGTCGGAGGACATTATATCGTACAGGGGCACTTGCGAGCACAACAGGAAGATAAGGAGTGTTACTGTTTCCGCCGTCCATAGTACCTATTGATTGAACGGGACTTTGTGATACGTGGCTCAGCACGTGTTGTGTGGGGTTTAACAAAAGGAAACGTACTTTGCGAGATCGGGTGAGAAAACTTGTGGTAGTATGAGTAAGAAAAAGCCGGACGAGGTTGAGGATCCGAACACTCAAGCCAAAGCTCTCGCGCATCCCTACGCCTGTCGTGGTTATGCCCTCTTCTTCCTATCCTCCCGTCCCTCGTCTTTGTCTGCGTCAAATGCCCGCCCCTACTCGCGCCCGCCGCGCCACGATGCGAGCGCATCGCGTCCTCGGACCTCATAGTGCTCCTGTAGCGCCTGTCGTTACTGTGGAGGATAATGATGTTGATGGTGACACCACGACGTTGAGTTTGACTGCAACATTGGCCGCGGATTCGAAGTATTGCCATGTCTCTGAAATCCACTTCGCTGGTGCTCAGAGCTCAAGCCGCAGTGGCCGCTTCTCCCTCGTCGAGGAGGCCGAGCTCGCTGTGCAGTTCTTCGAGGGGTCGCGTGGTGGGTGTGGCTGATTACGTGTGCGTGGGCTGATGATATTGAGACACAGGCTGCTGGCGGAGATGGTGGGGGTTGGGCGACAGGGAGCTTGACATCTGATCGCATACCGGGGTCGTGACAAATCGCGAAGATAAGATAAGACAGTGGGGGAATACGTCAATACGAGCAAACACAGCACGCTCTTTGTCGTCTGAGCAGCCCATCCTATCCTCGCCTCCTCTGCCACTCTCGCTTCCCCCACGTGCTGGTCACATTGTTTATCTGCATTTATACTCTACATTTTTTATACTACCATCCACCGCATAACACACGGGTATAGAGCCATACGCTGAAACCTACCAACTGATCCCAGTTGGACTGTATCCAGAGAACCAGGGTCAAATACTGTCTCCTTTGCATCACATTCTCGCTCCTCCGCCTTGGTTGGAGTATGAGTTGATTGTCGTATAAGTACGGCGTGTATTCGATTTACCAGCCCCCTCGCCTGCATCGAATCTCAGCTACTCAAGGCGTCCCCTTGGAGTTTCTTTTCATTTGCCGTTCTGCTGTATGGTCTTTGTTCTCATTTATTAATTACTCCCTTCCGCTTTCATTTGCAGATGCTTTTTTAAGAATCAAACTTTTTCATCGTCCGCTCCCTTCTCCTCTCGCACCTTGAATTTTCTTTTCTTTGCTACGCTTTAACCGCTCCTTTATTTATTCTACGTTCTTCGTTGTACTAGTCAATACAAGCTGCTTCCATGGGACTTTTGGATGCAATGGCAGCTCTTTCCCTCATCCCCAATTCTTCTAAGTTAATACCGACGGAGCTAGACTCGATTCGATGCATGTGTGGGTGGTTGCTTTGCTAAAAATTTTATTCTTTCACTTCGCTTGATGGCTTGTAGTCTCCTTTGTAATCGTCATTGTCTGGATTCTCATTAAACTCTCCTACCTGTTCTTCAATTGACACGAAAATGAGGAAAATGAGACTTCGTCCAAATAAATAACTGGAATGATCCTGCCTGCAGCATAACTGATGTCTTGATATTTCGATGACGCCAACGCGGAATACCGAGAGTACCCTAACCGTCCTTAGGCGCCTGACACGGTACCCGCGATTATCCGCAACCTTACAACCTCACGACGGTCTTGTTGGTTTTAACTCGGTGTGTGGCATCATCTTTGGGGGCAGTTTCATGGATCATCCTTTCTCATCCTTTATTCTTTCTTGCTCTAGTATTTCTTCGCCATGACTATGCTGCGAAACTGCCGAACTTGGGCCTATGAAATCACTGACTCAGGTAACTCTCGCTAGCGCATACATTGAGGTAAACATTCCATATTCATTGACCATCATATATCATCTTTGGCGGACATTCATAACCCATCCTACACCCTAAAACACATGCCCTATCGCTGGTCAGCTGTCCCTCCAGTCAACTCAACGCCGGTGTGTAATTCTGACAGAAGCCGCGCAAATGCATGGTTTGCTGGAAATTGATACGTCGTCGCAGGGCAAAACCCATGATCCAATAACCACGAGGCAAGGTCCTTTTCTGGTCATTCAGGCGTTTGATAGAACGAGAGGCGATATAAGAATGCACAGTTTGCTGAAAATCGATACGATACGTTAGTGTAAAATCTTTGTAGCGGGGTGGCAGTACACGCACAGACCAGAAACGATAACCGAGGCCGATGTTCGATCACGTCGGTGGGTATGAGTCGATGGGACGGGGAGGTAAGGAATCAGATGTGAGTTCGGCGGACGTCGTAACGGGACCTCTGCGTCATCCATCGCTGAATTCAAGGAGTGCCATGAATAAGTCACGCGAGAATAACACAAAGAACGTACATCATCTTCGTGGGACATTCACAAGCCATCTCATAGCTGAGAATCCAGCCCATAATCCTCATCACTCTGCACCTTCCCCACTAAATGAACCTAATGCTAGTCCCATCCCAATATCGCCGCTTCCACCAACTTGACTTGAAGTTGTAGGCAAGAACACCTTCCACATGATCAACTCGCAGATGTTGGTCGCGATGAACAAGATGATGCCCAATGCGAGGCGGTACCCCTTCTGGAGGAGTTCGTCCAAGAAGATGACGATGAGCGCGGTCGCAATGAGTTGGATGACGAGCAAGAGGCAGACCCCGCCCCCGAGGTCGGACGGCTGGCCTTGAGCCTGTGAGCACGTAGACCGTGGCTTTGCCGGGCGCCATGAAAAGAGCGAACACTGAGAATTTTAGTCAGTATCTGCCCTTCTTTGCGCATGTGTATATATGGATGGTGAAGAGATTAGGGAAAAGGAGACGGGTGTGGATGGAGGAAGGTTGGAATGTGCACGAAAGATGACACGACACTCACTTTTCTGAGTAGCACTGCACAACGCCGTATCCTCCTTAGAACTAAAACCTACATCAAAAGGTTGACACCCGCCAAAAGCTGCATGATAATTCCCGAAGTGATAACAGGCGTGCTTCCGGGTTCCATAAACGCTCCACGGTTAGAGGCCAGGATGATGCGAATCCAGTGGAGCTCAGAGGATTCGGAGGATATGATACTGTACCGGGGCACTTGCGAGCACACGAGGACGATAAGGAGTGTTACCGCCATCCATAGCACCTTTTGGTTGAACAGAACCTTGTGATCCGAGAGTCAGTACGTGTTGTGTAGGATTTAACGACAGAAAAAATACTTTACAATCGGGTAAGAAAATCTCTGGTAATATGGGTAAGAAAGGCCAGACGAGGTAGAGGAACCGCACGCTCAAGCCAAAGGCTCTCGCGTGTCCCTGCGCCTCTCGTGGTTATGCTCTCTTCTTCCGTCCATATCGCTGGTACTCAGAGCTCCAGTTGCTTCACCAGCCTCCCCCCTCGTCGAGAGAGACGAAGACACATGTTCCGCTAATAACGATGACTCTGACCGTATCTTCCTGTGTTTCAACAGCACACTCTTGTCTGACAAGCGCAGACAGTGTATTGTAGAGCTCAAAGCCCAAGACACATTCCTCGCCATTCAATTGAAGGGCTTCTTGGGGATATAGGGTGTGCCAGAGGGATCGCGTGGTGGATGTGGATGCGGACATGTGTGTGGGCTGAAGACGGTGAGGCACAGGCTGGGGGTGGAGATGGTGGGAGATAGGCGACGGGGAGGTTGACTGTTGATGCATGACGTCGTGAATAGACATTGATCTGATCTCATAGATCAGTCACAAACAACCGTATGCAAGCATACTAAAAATAAATTTTCATTCATTTGTTCAAGCTCCGACGGAGCCGACATCGGCAATATCGAATCGCTCCTGCGTTCCGACTAAAGCTAAAGGCTTCGCACAACCACCCAAATTGAGCTAAAATCTGAAGATCGCACTGCATAAATGACATGGGTTCAGGTACAGTTTAATTTTGGAACTTGGTTCAGATGCCTCGAATTATTTGACAAATATCGGTATACTTGTACTTGCATGGTGGTGCTGGCTAAATTCGGACACCAATATAATGGTGTTCTGTCAGTGTCGCCCTTTCCCAGGTCCCCCACCGATACCAGCTGCTCGTCTTCGGAAATTCCGCTCCCACCACAATGTCTATATTGAATCAAGCCACCGACTTCTCTATCATCAACAGCACATTCCACACCCACAACTTCAGAGTTCGAAAGGTACGAAGTTGAATTACATGCAACTGTATATATGTCATGCTGATGCAGGAATCGACAATAGGCGGATTTGAGCGCCTGCAGGAACACGTTGCTCATGCTGCATTTCATGACTCAGGCGAGCGCTTCGATCCTCCAAAATGTCATCCCAACACACGGGTCGCGATTATAAAGAGAATCACAGACTGGATCAGTGGACTGAACGAAGACACCCGAGAGGCTCTCATCATGTGGCTCTACGGCGCTGCTGGTTCTGGAAAATCCGCCATCGCGCAGACTATTGCCGAGATTCTGGATGACCAGCACTTCGTCCTCGCCAGTTTCTTCTTCTGGCGATATGACCCACAACGAGGAACGGCCAAGCTGCTTGTCACCACACTAGCATATCAGCTGGCGGTCAAGCTTCCCCCTGTGTTCCGAGAACGACTAAATATGGCATTCGAGAACGATCCCCTGATTACCACACGATCGCTTGAGGGGGCAATTCAAGGCCCTCGTCCGAGAGCCTGTCCTTGAACTTCTTCATTCCGGATTTTCAACCAACAACCACATCGTTGTCATTATCGATGGACTTGACGAATGCGACGATCCAAAAGTTCAAGCCAAAATCGTCGATCTCTCCTTCAAGCTTCTGCACAGTCGGGACTTACCTCAGAAGATCCTCATAGCCAGTTGTCCAGAGATCTATATCTCCTCATCTTTCGATAGAAAACCATTCTCGATGCTCGCAAGAATCGCATTGAATGATGACTATCAATCCGAAGAGGATATTCGAAAATTCCTGGCAGATACATTTAATGAGATCAAGACTCAGCATCGCCTTCGCTCTTACATCCCGATTGACTGGCCCGCTGAAGATTCACTCGATTCACTCGTACAAAAGTCGTCCGGCCAGTTTATCTACGCATCGACTGTGGTGAAGTATGTCGCATCTCCGCGTCATCGACCAACGCATCGCCTTGAAGTTGTTCTCGGTATACAACTTCCAAAGGCAGGTGATAGTCCGTTCGCAGAGCTCGATGCGCTGTACCGGCACATCCTGATGGGCGTCGAAGATGTGGATCTAATATTGCAGATCATTGGCTTCGTCGTTCTTCACCCTCCGAATTATTACAATTCAGTGACATTTATAGAAGCCTTCCTTTCGCTTGCTCCGGGAGATGTTGAACTTCTAATGCAGAACCTCGGCTCCCTTATCTCAGTCAAAATTCATCCTTATCATGCAGAGGTGTTAACCGTTCACCTATTACATGCATCATTGAAAGATTGTCTGCTCGACCAATCACGATCGAAAGATTTTTTTCTTGACTGCCTCCAAATGCACACACATTATGTCGAGTTATGCCTTGCTCATATGACGGAGCTTACTTCATTTGAATCCAATTCGCCCCTCCAATCATTCACCGGTATGTTCCCCTATGTTCTAATATGTTTGAACTTCTACGTTCTAATTATATAAAAATTAGACCCACTGAATGGACTCTGGGCTATCTTCACAAATTTTTTATATCACTGCCCCCTTTCTAAACCAAATCCACAGCTCCTCCAAAATACTCTCTGTCTAACTCTCAGTCGCTGCCATATTATCCTGGGAGTAAAAGGTCATTATACTTGTAATACAATATTTTCTGACGAATATTTCAGCTACCTTGATTCCCTTGGTGCTGTATGTGTCTTCTTTTTCGAAACAATAAAATCTGACCACATTGCCAGATTTGGACTGATTCGGCGGTTTCTTAATTTTACACCGATGAGATAGTCGCACTTGAACAACTCATCAAAGCTCAGCTTGGTCCACGTCCTCGATACTCTCATATCTGCTTCCTTCTGGCCTCGATTTTGGATGAGACTTCACGGGGTTATTGGGATGCTGACCTCATGTCTATGTAACAAAATTTGGGAAAACCAAGCTGTATAGCACTATTAGGATAAGGTCTTCAGTACCTAACGTCTAACCATCCTGTTCTTCATAAACACCTTCATAACACTCTACAAGATTGGATTATTTCAAGCCTGAAACCAGCCGACATCCCAAGTGTTTGCTCCAGTGCTGCATTTTTGCTCTGCGCTATATATCGACACGCAAATTCCTAGATGTTGTCAACATAACTAGATTCGGCCAATCTTGTCATTATCAACGGACTCGAATAAATAGTCCTGCACAATCACGTAGGTACCGACGGTCCATCAACACTGCACGCAAAATGTATTACACCAACCATCACTTTGGCAAAATTTTCAGAGAAGCTGGGAAGGGAGCCTTCGTGGACACGGAATTTCACTCCATACGACGGTGTCAGTTCAATATGAACGAGCCTTTTTATGCCTATTTTTGGGCGATTCGAATACTTCCGCGATTCCTTGGCAAATCAGGCTACTCAGAAGAGTTGATTGCCTATGCACGCCAAGCCAGAATCATGCGCAATAATGACTACTTCAATTTCACATATTCCTCAGAGCGGAGACCTGCCCAGGATGCGGTTAAGGCATATCTTAGGAGAACGGAGGACTTGATCACATAGCAGAATGAAATGTATACGAGTAGCAGAGTTGCACAGTATGTACTGGTTCACTATCTTGAACTGTTAGGTTCCCCACAGATTCTACACTGGTAGCAATTCTTACAGCAGGGTTCGAGCAACATTTATAATATCAACTGGACAGATGGAAGCCCTATGGATGAACCTCTTCCCAATCATCACAAACGTCTGGATAGCTGTTTGCCTACAGAGCGGCTTAGCGATAAAAAAATAATAATACATAGAATCATTGATGGATAGTGGATTTAATAGGCGACATATATTATAATCAGATAGACGCAACGTAGAAAATAAGTATACCAAATTCTTAAGACAAATAGAATTGTCTTGACTTTCTGATACCATAAATTTTACAGAGGTCGGGGGTTCTCCCAAGCTTTGCCACTATAAGAGAGGAATGTAATTGACTTTGGCACGAATATAAAAAAAGGTGCGACGAACGGTTGTGGATATGCATGTTGTGTTGTACATCGCCGACTGTTCTCGAGATCTGTCTATTTGCTCCTCAATTTCGTTTGCAACTGCGGCCCATCGGTGATGGTCATGAATGGCTTCTGTTGTTCACCCCTCGGCATGCAAATGTATACAGTGGATGAGAGGTATCCCGGAAAGGTGCAGAATGGTCGTTCGTCAGTTGGTCATCCTGATTGAACCTTGTGGACAATGAGAATGAAGACGTATCATCATACACGACGTGGAAAGGGTAATCGAAAGATGGACGCACATATGTCCTACATGATTTTTTTTTACTTGTTGCACTGTAACGCAATAACTATGATCTTGTTTCCCGAGTTCTGACCTGGAATCGTTCTCACAGAATGGCTGCGCTCTCGTGGCGAAGCACTTCCCGTAAAGTTATTTATCAACGAAGGGGGGAATACCTTGGTCGCCTCCTTCGGCATTTTCCACAATGTTGCAGGGTCTGATGGAATCTGCATGATATTCTGGATGTTTGTACATATTCTAACATCTATAAAGTCCGGCGTTTGTGGGAATGTATGCTAGAGTATACTAGAGCAAGATAAAGGTGATCAGCGACGGCAAACGCAGTAAGCTCCCAGAGCCACCGTGCACGTGCGCCTGTGCGTGCATAGTGTGCTCGTGGTGGTGATGCCCGCTGTACGCATGCTGCAGCAGGGGCGGGGGCATGCAGCTGATTCTGGGTGCGAAGCCAGTGTTGTGCGCGTGCCGTATCTGGCGGTTGAACCGCCTTGGGCCCTGCTGGTGCTAATCCTGTCGGGGAGTTACTTTGTGTGTACATGAGCCGAACGGTGTTTCTATTTTTATTTGTTAGCAGTGAACATCATAAAATAAGACGAGTTTTGGGAAAAAACAGTGTGTGAAATTTTAGATGCAAGCACCTGTCACGATTCGGCGTTTTAGAAAATTAAGGACAAAATGTTACTCAGAAAGCAGTTCCAAGAAACTCAGAGATGCGAAGGGGACTGTGGCATATAAGCTCAAATCAGCCGTCACACATCTTCAGTTCACCGAATCACTCTAAGAGTTCTCCTAAAGACAAGGAACGATTTCAAAGCAAACTGCCACATAACAGCAATGTTTTCCACGGCCATCTTCCCCAACTTACTTGCAGTTGTCGCAATGGTTACCATTGCTAGTGCTGTACCCACCTCCAACGTCTTCGAGGAAAGAGCAACAGTGCGTTATTTTCCCCAAATTCATCAGGACTTTCAACTAAATACACTCGATTATAACAGAGTGTCACTCCGAACGTGGAGGTATGTACAGCCCAGGTTCATGATGACGTCTACACATCGTTCCGATTCAGGAATTTTATATCGCGGATACCCAGTTGGTGGTCAGCGGGGAGGGGAAGATTGAAGAAAAATGGGGTTTGACCTTGGGTGTACTTTCTTGAGAGGTGTGTACGATTGTATGGTGTATACACAGCCAGGTAAGGATAATGGTCTAACTTCCATGTCGTGTGTGACGAGTAAAAGTGGGGTGAACGTCCAGGTCACGCTCAGGAGACCCACTATAAACCATTTGAAAGTCTCGGTAGAAACTAACAAACGACATGGCGGATATTGACGTTTGTGCTTGAAGATTGCCCATATCAGGTGCAAAAATTCATGGAGAGTCGCAGGAATTTGGCTGTTGATGAACCTCGCCAAATCATTGACTTGGTATTTGAAGTATAGACGAACAAAGAATGATTTAAGCTGCAGGGGTTCTTTTGAAGGCCGATACAAGATCGCGGCTCCATCGCGGAATGTGGTTCTGTTCGCTAGTGAGAAATGCCGGATTTGGTCTATAAGAGGTTGAAAGGCATGTTCCAAAATCATTATTTGGGATATCTTAATTTACAGAGAGCGATCCGGAAAGACTCTGATCTAGTTCGTTCCAGTAGGGCATGTAAGCATTGCGCAGACTGAGACGTAATGTGCGCATTGGCTACCGAAGTATCGATGAGTGTCTGAACAGAGTGTTGAAAACTAAAGCCAGGGATCCGTCTTTTATCAGAGAAATCAGGTATTGATACTAATGCTCAATAATGACTGTGAAAGAGGTGATGAAGGTGTTGGCCGCGAGCACCGTCTCGAAGCGATCCGACTGGTTTATTACCTCCGAGAGCTTGCAAATACGAATCGGGTAACCTGTCGAAAAAGGGCTGGTCACTCATAAGGATAAGGAACTGCACCGACTGCATTCGCAGATATACGGAATCTGTGTGACGATAGTGCTACTGATGAAATCGATGGTGGAGTGGGCGTAATGATCGCGATTTTAATCATAGTGTCTATGATTTCGAAAGGAAGAATGGAGTTTTCTGAGACCTCTGCCTATTATTACCAGCTACATTATTTCATGGCTCCCGCTAAATGTCCAGACGAACATACCAAGGTTCAAGAACAAGAAGAGTCTCAATCCAGACCCAATCTATTGAGGTTTACCGCCCGATGAGTAAAAACTCTGAGAAGGAGAAGAATACCAAGCTTGATCGCTACTCCAAGCCCAAGAACCTGTTGCGCCCCAATGTCGAGCCTGAAAATCATACGAGCCAGATTAGATTAATTGTAATTTGTCTGTCATCAGGTTGATTAGCGCGTTGATTTGAGTGATCATTTCTCCTCTGAGCATAACCCACGCCTCTTCCTACCCATAGTTTAATGAAACAGAATATGCGCGCTAGCCTTTCGCCATTTTTCTGGTTTATTGTTGTTCCGTGTACTTTGGCGTCCAGAATATTTATAGTAGCCCGTCTATCCTATCATCTGTGATGTGTCTACAGTCATCCTAGCATTACTCGTCCGCGAACCGTATCACAGTAAAATAAACTAAGCCACGGTAAGGGAACGCAGGCGCAGCTGTATGCATACTTCCACTGCACAAGACACAGACCCGAAATGGTCATAGACATATGAGGCGGAACCAGACTATGATGGGGGAAGGAACTGCGTGAAATTGGAATTACATTGACAATGTGAGCGGCGGGATCAAACTTCCATAAACTTGAATGCCTCACCGTGAGTCCACGACGTGGCAGTGAGATTACAGGAGATCTGTAAGACTCTACTGAGACTGAGATGATCAGGAGTTGACTGACTGTGTACACGGTTCTTAGTATCTTTTAGGATTCGGAATCAAGACAATCGTCCGTAAGAATATTACACAATATGGCGCTTTCAAGTTTCGACAGCTAGCGAGCGAGTGGATCTCGTTCCTTGAAGCCAACAGTACGGTTGTTATGTACCAGCACGGTGGTTGACAATCCTGCCCCTTGTTTGATTAATCACCTCACTGAGTGCGAGTGAACAATTCACGTGATTGATGGGCTTCATCACTGCCAGCAGAAGCTTCAGTCGCTCCCACGTTGAATCGTTTCTACGACATGCAATCTATTGATATCTTCACGCCGCCGACAGAGCTGTTCTGCCTCGAACAGTAGCTCTCGGCCTACCGCAACGTTGCTTTTCGCACCGTGCACGCACACGCGCTTTCGCTTTTTTCGAGCAACGTTGTAGAGGGGCCAATTTAGTGTTAGGTGGATGCGCACCGTCGTCGTATGTCTTCTTTCGCGTCTTTTGCTTTCTTCGCTAGCAGTGAAAGTAGCATGCGTGCGTGTTATGCTGTGCTTATGACTCAAGAAGAAGAGATGAGAGCATCGATACATTCTGGAGCCTCATTCGTCCCTCACTTCTCCGCAGCTGTCGCTTCCCCAGTAGAACTTTGCTGGAGCTGAGATGCAATGCGGAGTGTCATACGTTGAGACATCATGGCGTTGACGCACTGATTTTCCTTCTTTCTTCTGGCTCGTTATGCGATCTACATTTATGATGTGCTGAGTCGCTCATTCATCTCATTTCCACTCTCCCATCGATAATGGATAGGTGAGACGAAGATTGGATCTGAGAACTGATGCCATTCCTGTCATTCCATTCCCCTCAACTTGTTGCTTGCTTGCTTCTTTTTCTCTCCAAAACGTTCTTCCAACATCCTCATCGTCATTATCGTCTGAGCTGACGTACATCTACACACTCATCAATTATTTCTTCCTTTTGCGAGTATGAGTGCGAGTGCGAGTGCGAGCCTGTCCACCCATACCACCTTTCCTGCTGTAGCAGGCCACACCCCGAGCGAAGACCCAACTCTAACTTCGTGGGCTCGAGGATCGGCATCGACAGACATATCGAGAGGGGAGAGGGGAGAGACGCACGATGGATCAGGTCGGGAAATTGTCCGTGGTGGATATGGTGCGATAAGCAACCGCAGTTGGAGTCGAGGTCATGGAGAGAGAAGGGGAGGGGGAGGCAGCGATATAGCCCCTAAAGTTAGTGCCGCCGGATTTAACATGATTGGGAGGACAGGTACCTAGAACGTCACAACCAGTTTCGACTCTGACACCCCGCCACAGCTGGAGGCTGACAGAAGTCGCACGTACGCGCCTAACACCTGTGAGCAATAATCCAGCTGCTACGTGTATATGCGTCTTGATTTTGAATCGCTCGATCGTGTTGGACACCCGTCTGCCGCTCCTATTTTGATGATTGGATTCTTATTCGTCGTACTCTACAACACGATACGATTGCTGTTGGACTATGTATGCGCATGCGACCCGCCTGTGGCAGTCCTTGCTCTCCCTTTCGTAAGTCACCCTCACCTTCACCCTCATTCCCATCCCATTCCAGTCTCACTCCCACTTTCGCTCATCCCACACTATGCATACGCATATCTTTGCGCATATATTCACTATTACTTATTGACATCCACCATATATACACCTCTCCTCAACGCTGACCCTTCCTTATTCTTTTGTAACTCTCATTCCCCTCTCATTCCCATTTTTGCTCGTCAACACGCATAAACTCATGGATATACTTACTACCCCCATCGGCGATGGCGGTCAAAGCGGCCAAGGGGGAAGCGTAACGGGTGCCGGGTCACCTTCGGACACGAACCCAACCCTACTCCAGCGGTGGGACGTGGACATAGGACAGATAACAAGGGCCACACGTCGTAGCTTTCCCTTAACCCAGCTGCGCAGCTTTCGAACCCGATCCCGAATTCCAATCCGAAGAGTACGAACCCACCGCAAACCAAGACAGCATGTAGCGCACTAAACCTCCTGTCCCTGCTCAAACCGCGTATCTCCGCGATGCTAGGGGGGAGACAAAGGTGTGCTTGTGCCGCTAGAGGTTTTGGATGTGCTCAATAGTGTAAGGATGGCTGGGCCTGTACCTAACATCACCCCTTGTCCAGCAGGGGCAGTGTTTTTGGGCAGTGTTTCAGAGGGTAGACGGTCTGAGTTGATGGGTGCAGGTGCGGGTGTGGAGGGGTGGATGTGAAGGGTGTAGGCGGCGGGGTGGAATCCAAGCAACGACAGGAGGAGGAGGCGGAGAAGGAGGCGGAGAAGATAGGGTAAGGAAGAGGATGGGCGCTGGAGTGCTGCACATCGGCCTGCGGGATATGAAAGCGCAGACGGGGGTGGGGGCGAAGTCCATATCGAAGGAGGAATGGGGGAGTAATGAATATGGAGAACGGCGAAAGTCGATGTAAATTTGCTGTACGTCCCCTCTCTAATGATCCGCGTCTTGCCAGTGAAGATTTCGTTCGTGGAACTTACTGACGTTTTGACTTTTGTTCCCTTTTCGGTTCTCGGTTCTCGGTTCTCGATCTACGTGTATTCTCGAATACCTCGAATATTGAACTTTGAAAAATTAAAATAAAATAAAGCGTTCGTCAACGCGACATTCAAAGAAGCGGGATATCTCACGGATACCCGTCCTCTGAGGGTAAATCTCATACTTCCTCTCCCTTCATAATTCCTTTATTCATCAAGTTATGCACCCCGCAAAGCTTCATGTACCATCGTAAACGCAAGCCATCGAAAGCTAACCAGACGGATTGCGTTTTGTTACACGGATATTTGGGAGTCGGGGGACGGCGATGAGGGTGTTGGGGACTGGCGATGCGGATGTGCATGTACTACAGCCTGCAGGCATTAGCTCTTCGGCGTCGCTTGGAGAGACGTCTGCAGCTGCATTGGCATATGACGCGGCAGGGGGGAAAGGGATGGCTGGGATCCTACACATACGGGCAGAAAGTTGGACAGTGCGCAGAAAAAATTCCTTACACCTAGATACCCACCCTCCGTGCAAGTCCCACCTCATATCGGCAACCTGGGCACGTATCATATCGACGAGATCCAGCTCTGGGAGATCGGCAGCCGGGGCCCCGATAGGGCGGTATATTAGTTCGCGGGGGTGTTGCGCTGGAGTAATTGGTGGAGTTTGAGGAGGAGGGAGAGGGGGAGAGTTGGAGGAAGGGGAGGGGTTGGAGGAGATGTACGAGATATAGTTTTGTTGATTTTTTATTGTTGGAGTTTCTCGAAGCGTAGACAAGGGGCGGTAGTAAAAGGGATGTGAGACTGAGCTCATTACATTCGTTGGCAATTACCAGCGACCGTATTTGGCCAGGCATTGTGATTCGTATCCGTCTCTTATCTATATTGGGCGCCTCACATTGGCTTATAGATATCTTGGGGTTGGGGTTTGGGGTTTGGGGTTTGGGGAGAGGTGGTGCTAAAAGCGAAATCTGCAGGTTACACTATGAGTGTAGGGGCGATATGTGCTAAATGACTTTGGAGGGTTATCCAAAGTAGCCATTTCGTCTTTATAGACTCATCAGTAGCTATCGTATGTAAGGAATATTACTAAATGCTCTTTAAAATAGGCTAGCGCGTTTACTAAGCTAAGCGCCTATTCTTAGCGAATCGACTATTGATTACTCATCCTTTTATTGTTATCTTTGTAATCTTTCGCAAATGCGAGAACGTCAAGGTCTTGCTGACTGATTACAATAGAGTCGATCGACTTCATTGTTAATAACATCGTGGGGTGGATTAGTGATCAATTCATCTTGATTATGAATTGACGAGACCGGATTGCTCCAATCGGTCAATCTGACTAAAAGATTAGTCATGTCAGTGTAATAGCTTACCAATCGTGTCGAGAATAGACACTAGACTTTATAATTGTCTATCCATGTACTTATGCTATCCGGATAAATCCGGGGCCAAGGTACCGGTCAACGATCCGGACTACTGGGTTGAATCTACTAATCCGGGCGGTGCATCGTGTTGGGCTGCTTACTAACCTAGGTGTTGGGCAGCTTACTAAACCAGCGGTGCTTAGTTTTCGAACGATCCGTTCGTGAGGAAAGTGCCGGTCCCGAGATACATATCGTACATCCTTCCCTAATAAGGCAATTGTTAGAATTACCTATTTGGGTAAGTTCGGTTTGGGGTGAGGGGGGGCGCCAAATCAATGCAAAAAGCTGTGTGTTACACTATGAGTGTGGGGCGATACTAGCTAAATAGCTTTGGAGGGTTATCCAAAGTAGCCATTTCGTCTTTATAGACTCATCAGTAGCTATCGTACGTAAGGAATATTACTATATGCTCCTAAAATAAGCGCGTGTTTACTAAGCTAAAGCCTATTCTTAGCGAATCGACTATCGATTCCTAATCGTTTTGTATTACCTTTGTAATCTTTCTGCGTCCTAAAACGGGAACGTCAGAGTGCTACTGACTAATTACAATAGAGCTGATCAAGCTCGTTTCCAATAATATCGTGGATGATTAGTTATCGAGTCACTTTGATTATGAATCGGTGGACTAGAGTTGCTCCGATCTAGTGTTTCTGACTAAACGTTAGTCGTATCCGAGTAATAGCTTACCAACCAGGTCGAGAATAGACCGTAGACTTCTGCAATAATAGCAGTCTATTCATACTACTAACGCTGCCCGGCCAAGTCCGAAGACGAGTCCAGCCCGGGTTGACCTACTTTGTACAAGGCCAAGTTTCTGGGTTCTTGGGGTTTGGGGTTTGGGGTTTGGGGTTTGGGGTTTGGGGGTTTGGGGTTTAGG